>PVKB01002713.1:0-33286 GCA_004027205.1 Ctenodactylus gundi | reverse complement strand
CAGGGTCTTGTGCTTGCTACACTACAACCCTTGTGCTAGCTACACTCTAATACACCCCGCTTTCTTTCACTTTAATGGAGACTAAACCCAGGCTGTGAATGCTAGACAAGCACTAAACTCAGTCTCACCAAGTTGCTCGGGCTAGCCTTGAACTCTCAATCTTCCTGCCTCCATCTTCTGGGTAGCTGGAATTACATGTTCTACTGTGCCTGGCTTCAGTTGATATGTTTAACTTTTATTTATCCCTATAAAACTGTGCAGTGAGCTGTAGGAATAGCACAGTAGTTAAGGCACTTGCCTGTCAAGAACAAAACCCTGAGGTTGATTCCCCAGCACCACATTAGGCAACTATGCCTATAATCCCAGCACTTAGGAGGCTGAGACAGAAGGATTGTCCTGAACTCACAGGGCTACAGAGTCAGGACCACGATGGACTAGAGAACAAGATCCTGTCTCAAAAAAAAAAAAGAAAGAAAGAAAGAAAAGAAAACATAAGAAAAAAAGGTTACAGCCACTCTCAGAAAGTTCAAAGCCAGCATAAACAACTTAGATTTTGTCTCAAAATCAAAAATAAGCTGAGAACGGTGGCACATGCCTACAGCCCAAGCATGTTAGAAAGGTAGAGTAAGGAGGATCATAAATTAGCGCACAGTCTGAACAATTTAGCTATTTAGTAATACCCTGTCTCAAAATCAAATTTAAAAAACAAAGGGCTGGGATGTTCCTCAGTGTGAATGCCTGGGTTCCATCTCTATTACCACAAAATAAATAAATAAGCCCACACATGCACACATACACATGCACACACACATTTTCTGTTGTTGTTTTTTCAAATTCAGAGATAGGGATGTAGCCCAGAGCTCGAATGCTGCCTAGTACACCATGGATTTAAATCCTAGTCCCAGGAAGGAAAATATCTCATGGTATTAGCTTCAGCACATCTGACTGGTCTCCAACTCCCACTTTTGTGCCTTTGGCCAACGAGTTCAACTTGCTTTCCAGATCTGCACCGGAAGCATTGGCCCACTCGGCTCCAATGGCTGGAAGGCAGGCAATCGGAAGTCCCTGCCAGGCAGACACCTTACTGATCATCCTCATGGACAGTCCCTCAGGAAGTCCGGAAACCCTATGAATTCTGACACTCAGACCATGTAATTGGCTCAGGATGCCAAGAGAAGCGCTTATTCAATGTTTTCATGAAGATTAGCCAACTGCAACTATGAGTCTTAGAAAAACCAGCACCCCTGCCCCCCGCCAAAATGAAGTTGGTCTGACATAACCTGATTACAACCAGTCAGATTTCCCCCATTTTCCTAATGTTAAATAACACTACATAACACATACAGCCCTGCAGGGCAATATAGGCGGAGCATCACTTACCCCAAATGCTTGGAAAAGAAATAGTTTGGATTTTTTCAGATATTGTAATATATACATATACACAGTGACGTATCTTGGGGATAGGACCCAAGTCAAAACATGAAAATCATTTGCATGTTCTATATACACAGTCTAAAAGTAATTTTACACAGCACTTTAGGTGCGTTTGCATTTGAATCACAATCTATTTAAAGAGGTCAGACGGGGAATTATCCACTTGTGGCAGCACATTTGTACCTACAACTGTCAAATTCTGGAGGCTTTTGGACTTCAGATTTTTCAGTTTTCAGACTACTCAACCTGTATTTTTCTCATTTTTCTCATATTAAAGCCATTTCATAATCTTTACCGTGAGCATCTTTATTTTGATATATTTTATTCACAAAATAAGCACTTCATATCTGATAAGGAACTTACAATACAGATAAAAATTCCAGAAATCAATAATAAAAAAGGCAATTAAAAAACAAAAAAAAACTTCACATCTCACTTTTAGTAAAAATACCTAATTCTAATATAGTTAGTTATCTATTTAGCCAACCTACAAATAAATGAATCTAAATTTGAAAGAACTCAAAAAGCATCAGTGGTTAGGAACACCAAGTATACAGGCACTCCTTGGCAAGACCTAACTATAGAAGCACATAAAAATGACTTTATAACCAGACATGGTGGCACAGCCTTATAATCCCAGTGCTCGGGAGACTGAAGCAAGAGAATTTCAAGTTCAAACCCAGCCTGCATAACTTAGTGACTTAGTAAAACTTTGTCTCAAAATAAAAATAAAAAATTGGCTGGAGATGTAGCTCAGTGTGATGTAGCTCAGTGTGAAGGGTTTATTCCCAAGTATTAAAAAAAAAAAAAACCTTTCTAAATGATAAATTTGATTAAAGCAAAGTTTAGATAGTGGCCATAATCTTTGATAAAAAAAGGAAGAAAAGTAAGAAATACTTGTTGGCAACATTTCCAACAGAATTAACTAAAAGTAAAAGTCAGGGCTGGCAGAACAATACATCAGTTAAAGTGCTTGCTAGGCCCTGAGTTCTATTCCCCAGGACCACGTAAGCCGAGCGTGACCAGGCTGGACTACAGAATAAGATCCTGTCTCAAAACAACAACAAAGTCTGGGAACTCAAAGGTAAAAATTTCCCTGAAGCAGAAACTTTCTTGTATAAAGAACTTCAATGGCCAACAAGCTGCCTCTGCCTTCTCCCGCCCATCTCACAGGGCTTCGGGCACACTGAATGAACCAGACTCAGAAGATCCCGGAAATTACTGCAAGCTGTGAAGGACTACAACCAAGTAGGAAACTCTTAGGATTGCTGTTAGCGGCAGGAAATGAAATCAACACCAACAAACAACAGTCACTTCAACCTTTGCCTTCTTCATCGTCCTGGGACTGACTCCGATCTAACAGCAATGCACATGTCACCACACACTTACCTCATCCCTCAGTGCAGGGTCCCTAAAGGCCACATCAGACAGCAGAGTTACCAGGCAGATGCTGACGCTCTCTGCAACTGGGAGACAGGACAGATACAGGTCTGGCAGGTTTGCTGAGAACTATTATTACTTTACTTTACTTTACATACCTTACCTTAATTTGGAAACAGGGTCTCACTGTATAGCCCAAGCTGGTCTTGAACTCACTACATAGGCCAGGGTGGCCTTCAATCCAGGGCAATTCTTCCGTCTCAAGCTTCCCAGGTGCTGGGATTACAGGGTGCACCTCCACATCCAGCTTATACAGTGCCAGGACATGGAACCCAGGGCCTTGCACTTGCTAGGCAAGCACAATAATCAATGAACTAAACCCCTCATCCACTCTACCTTTCTTTTAGAAAAATGTTTTCATTCCATATTTATTTAATATGACGCAATTTATAGTTTGTGATTATACGACTTCTCAACATGACAGATTCTGTTTTTTAACCCCTACCTAACAGTGAGGGATCAATGTTAACAGTGCAAAAGATGGTACATGGAAGCCAACTGTCAAATATATGTTAACAGGGGTTTGTACTCAACTCTAATTTTGCCCTTAAAAAGCTGAATATAATTTTGTTAGTACTTACAGGTAAAGCCATCAAGTAATTCATTTGCCAAGGATATTTTCAAGCAACATGGATTCAGACAGCAAGAATATTTTTTTTTCTTAAGTATTTGAACTTTATCTGCTTGTCGATTTTCTGAGGCAGGGACTCACTCCTAGTCCAGGCTGGTCCTAAACTCCTTCTGTAGCCCAAGCTGGCCTCGGACTCCCAGCAATCCTCCTCCTTCAGCCTCCGAGTGCTGGGATTACAAGCATGTTCCAGCATGCCTAGTTCATGTGGTAGTGGGGAACTGAACACAAGGCCTGTGCCTACTAAGGCAAGCAGCCTAACTGCTATGCTATTCCTCCAGTCCAAGACAGCAAGAGTTTCTTATAAAACGTTTAAAAGTATTTTCCACCCCTTATAATTCATTCTCCTATTTAGGATTTGGCAAGTGGGAAAGTAGAAATGATTCTTTTCTTTTACCCTTATAAATACAGACAAAAAACTAAACTGCAGTTTACGTATCTAATTTCTTTATGTAACACTGGTGAAGCAAACTAAGTATTAAAACAGACTTAAAGTATTAAAATGCTTATTTTTCCAAATGTATAAATATTTTGTCAATAAACCAAGCAAGCATGGTGGTGCATACCTCTAATCACAGTACTCTGGAGGTTGAGGCAGGAAAACTGCTATAAGCTCAAGGACAGCCTGGGCTACATAATGAGTTCAGGACCATCTTGGACCACAGGGTGAGACTCTGTCTCAGGAAAAAAATTTGTCAAAAATATTAATACTTATCAGCATAGACGTTACAGGCCTGGGCCACCAGGCTGGATGAGCAGCCAACAAGAGGCAAGCTGTGACAGAAACCCCGCCTCCACACTAATTTCCTTGCATATTTAATATCTACTGTCTTTATTTTCCTAATAAGGCATAATTAAACTTAAAAATAAAAAACTTTCCTGACGATAAAAATGAATAAGTAAATATAAGGTTCTACATCTAAGACCAATCAGTTGCTTCTATTAGCTCTGGCAAATATAAAAAACGTAAACGATGGCCCTTCCATTTTCTACAACGTCTCACAGTTCCTGTTCAAGGCTGGATACAGCTACAACACTCAGTTTTTCTTGTCTATTCATTTGTTTGCTTTGTTCTTCTGTTTTTTTGTTTATAATTTCTGGTACTTGTGAATGACTGAACCCAGAATCTTCACACTGAACAGTATCACCAGCATTTTCTGTTCTGAGACATGGTCTTGTTAAGTCAATAAATTGCCCAAGCTGGGCTCTAACTTAGAATCCTCCTGCCTCAGATTTCCACAGTGCCACTATATTCAGCAAGCTAGTTGCTCACATACAAAAAAGCACATAACATTACACTCTAAAATTTATTTCTATTATAGTTTTGAAAATACAATGTTATATCAAAATGACCTCAATACAGCTTTGTCACTATGGAAGGAAAGCAATGGTATCCCTAAGTCTGACTGAAGAGCATTTTACCTAAGATCAAAGACCAAGCCTACTCTGGAGGGCACACAATAACCTCTCAAAAAAGTATAAATTTTTCTGGTAAACAAAAGAAAAAATATTACATGACTTTCTAATATATTGGGTCCATTGAAGGGATTATGTCAACTTGGAATTAGGAACCACACCTCTATTAGGAATAGGATTTGTCAACCACCCTAGATTGGGGATAAAGAACTGGTCTGTACTAGAATGTGAGTCATCTGTGGGCTGGCCAATGAGAGAAGAGCACCCACCCAGATGCGGGAGGGCCAACTGGAACTCCAAGAGTATAAAAGAAGGAAGAGGGAAGATTGTCACAGCTTCTTCCTCTGGGAAAACTCTCGCCTTAGAGATTTTCTACGGACACCAACTTGCTACACATCGCAGATTGTCAGCACAGATTCGCTCCAGTCTCAACTTGTGCTTGTCTGTCTGTTGCTACTCTTTAGTCGCCGATCTTCAGGCTTTGCTCTTCACCTGAGATTTACAGCAGACTCTCACCTCACCGGCTATTCTGCAGTCCCGGACAGATCTACTTCACGGCTGAGCAGCCATCTTGGACCACCTCTATCCTTGGATTTTTAAGTCTTCCTAACAGACCTTTTTGTGATAGAATCTGTAAATTCTTTTGAAAGAACCCAAACTAATACATATATTCACACAGTAAAAAATGGGAGGAGGGGTGCCTGAGGAGTAGCAAAGCGATTAGAGTGCTTGCCTAGCAAGTACGAGACCCTGAGTTCAATATCCCCGCACCACATAAGCCATGTGTGGTGGTGCATGACTGCAATCCCAGCACTTGAGAGGCTGAGGCAGAAGGACTGCCATGAGTTTGAGGCCAGCCTAGGCTCCTTAGTGAGTTCAGAAGCAGCATAGACTACAGAGCAAGCCCCTGTTCTAAAAAGAAAAAACCCTCTAAAGGTACACATTAGACAGGCGTCCCCAACCCCATGGCTGCAGACCAGTACTGTACACTGGCCTTAGAAGGACTAGGCCACCAGGGGAGGTGAGGCAGCAAGTAGATGATGATCTGTAAGCAAAGCTATTAGATTCTAATACTACCCCCACCCCCACCACCACCCCCACCACCACCATCACGGACCTACCAGGGGGCGGAGCTTCACTCCCTGCCACCCTCTTGTGGCTACTTACCACTTCAAAGATATCCTCTAGCAACATACTACACAGCAAGATCTCTCTCTCTCTCACACACACACACACAAACACTCACATACACACATACACACACACACACAACTAAAGTGGTCACAGGTGCCGAAAAAGTGGGGATCACTGCATTAAGCTGACTTCTTCCTGTCTGTTTCATGTACCCAGCCTCAACGGCCCCCCCTTAACCCCTATAATTAGGTTGGGATGCGTTATTATTTTATTATTCCATCAGGTAAATACAAACGGACACAAATTTAAACTCTCACACCACCTTTACATTGCAGAAATTTTTAGTTTATTTAAAGACTTACCTGAAGATCAGATTCAATGAGAAAAATGCCCAACGCAATAACTGCATCTCTTCGTCTTTCATCGAGCTGGAAGATTCCATGGAAATCTACTGGACACATGCAAAGCAGTTTCTGGACCTAGGAAAGGGAGAGAGGAGGAGACAGATCAAGTGTCTTAAAAAAATATAAGCTTTCATTCAGAATAAGCAGTCTCATAAAAGCCCAGTGATTCCATATAATGAGTAAGTCATTTTTGTTATGTTTTGTTTGTTTCAATTACAAATCATGCTAGGTGGGCACGGTGGTGCACACCTGCAGTCCCAGCTATTTGAAAGGCTGAGGTGGCTTCGGATTACAAGTTCAGGGGCAGCCTGGGCAACTTAAGTGAGATCTGTTTCAAAGTTAAAAAAAAAAAAAGAGCTTTGTGCAGTGGCAGTACCATAGCCAAAGAGGTTTACCCAAGGTGTGATTATTACTAATTCCAAGTAAAAATGAAAGGGGCTGTGGAAAAAAAACATAAAAATGGGGTTTGAGAGGATGGAGATTCCTCAAAACATTGAAAATATTCCATTTGACCTAGATGAGTATCTTCTGGAGAAACTAATCCTGAATCTCGTTAATGACCTTAATGTAATCACAAAAGTCTTAAAATAAAAGAAGGTGCAGATGGGGAAGTGAAGGCCACATGATTTGAGGACTCAGCCCACCCCGGTTGCCTCTGAAGAGGGAAGAAGGGATCATAAGCCAAGGAATGTTCTTGAAGGCTACCTTTAGATGCAAAGGATGGAAATGAGTTACCACCTAGTCTCCAGAAACATATGCAGCCCTGCCATCACTTTTAGTCCACTGAAACTTAAGTCAGGCTGCTATACGATGAACGCACAAAACAATAAATGTGTTTGTTCTAAGACAGTAGGGCCATCATTTTAAAGATCATGCAATTCCCTGGACTCTCCTCTCCCTGAACACAATGGTCAAATTTCTGACAACTTCTTGGACCTCTTATGATTAGAATATTCTGACTAGCTGGCATGAGTTTAATTTAATGAACAAGCAATGTGGCCCGTAATAAACAGATTCATCAAAGGACAATAGTGATCTTTCAGTAAGTGCCAACAGGCCTGCCTTTATCGTGTCATCCTGCTGATCTACATTAAATTCCTATCAAATACCTGTTTTGTTTTGTTTTTATACAGGAGAAAGCACATCAGTTCACCTCTGATCAGATTGGTTCTTAAACTGCAGTGCCTTTTTAGTAGTATGGGTAACACACCACCGAATGTGTCTTCAGACAGCCCTGTGCCGCTGGTATTTTCAATAGCCACTGACCTTGCCTGGTACAGCATAAGGAGTGTAAACTGGCAAGGAAATTAAAAGCAGGTTCTTGCTGGTGCACACTGCAAGTGAGTTACATATGGAGAAGGTTTTTTTTTTTTTTAATCCTCAGTTGTCTCTGATGCAGCTCATACAAAATAACTGTTTTGGGCTGGAGTAATAGCACAGTGATTAGAGCACTTGCCTAGCAAACTCAAGGTCCTGAGTTTGATTCACCAGCACCACACAAGCTCAGCATGGTGGTGTAAGCCTGTAATTCCAGCCTTAAGGAGGCTGAGGCAGGAGGACTGCAACGGGTTTGAAGCCAGCCGGGGCTACATAACAAGTTCAGGACCACCCTGGACTACAGAGCAATACCTTGTCTTCAAAGAAAAAAAGTGTTCTGTTAACTGAATACCACTCTGTAATAGAAAAAAAAATAAAATAAAAACCCCAGAAAACAATGTTGTAGCCATTCTGTTGACATTCTGAATGTTTCCAACTAAATACAATTTTTATTAGAAAAAACTTAATAAAAATAAAAATTAAAACGTTGAAACAGGGTCCTGCCAATTGCCTTTACCTTGTTCTGCCCCTCCTGCCTAGGCCTTTGAAGCTAGGATGCTCCACTATTTTTTTAAGAGGCAAGGTCTTGCTATCTTGCCCAGGTTGGCTCTGAGTTACTGGGCTCAAGCTATCCAGTCTCAAACTTCTGAGTAATGAAGAATACAGGTGCAGGTCACCATACCCAGCTTGAATTTTCTCTTTAGTCAAAAGTCAGGCTGGCATCAGTCTCCCAGGACCTGCTCACTCATCACATGAGTGATCAAAGCTGAGGACCTACCAAGCCAAAGACCAGGTCGTTCAGCCAAAGAGCCTAAAGGAGTCTGTCAGCTTCACCCATCACTCCCAACTGCAGCAGGGAGGTCTGCAGCCACCTCTTCTCTCATCCTGTCAGAAAACGCCCTCCTTTCCTGTGCCAGAGACCTGAGGAAACAAACCACCTCATTCCTTGGTGTCAACACCATGCTGAGTCTGCCATGTTCTGCTCTCGCACTCTAGCCTAGCCTCCTGTGTAGCGTTTGATACATGAACTCATTTAAGCCTCAAGAATAGAGACACAGGTCAGGAAACAGGGTCTAAGAGTTTAAATAATCTGCCTAAAAAGATGTACAGTAAGTGACAGTGCAGAGACCAAACTCAGGTCTGTCTCTAAAATCTGCATTCTTCCCATCACAACATGCACACCTTTGTCATACACTGCAGTGAAGAGAGCAGAGCATCCCATTTTTTACAGGTCCTCTTCCCAAGGTTAAAAATAAAAACCAGGACCAAAACCCCGGTTTGGCCCCTTTGTCCCCGGTTCATCTCACTGCCCCTGACCGGCACCCTCGTCTCAGTCTCCGCTTCCGTGCCAATGCTGTCACAAGACGCCCGCTGCACCAAAACAGCTTGTAGAAAAGGTAACATCTAAAGAGAAAATGTAATAAAAAAAAAGATTGGTAATTAAATCATCTGACTGATATACTTTTAAAACAGTACCAGTTCTTCTATAAAATCTGTAAAATTTCCCTACAACATTATTACTAGTAATAGTAGTGTGCAAAATAGAATTACTAATAATGAAACATGGGGAACTGACATAAAATCTCAATACAAATGCATGAACATATGGATAGACAGATAAAATTATAAACCAAATATAGCAGAATGTTAGTAACCAGTGAAATGTGAGTAAATAGGTTATGAAAGTTAAAAAATTTTGAAATAACTAAATTTGCCTTCATATCTGTTACTTTAAGGATATTTATGTGGTATAGATTTAAGTTCATTTAATGTAGCAATGTGATATAGTTTTAACTTTGTTTTATTGTAGCAATTCACTTATTAGGTCACTGATGAAAATTTATCTTAAGAAAACTGATTGATGTAAAGATAACCCTGTGAATGTACAAGTATGTACCTTCCAGTATTCAGCTAAGGCATTTGAAATTTAACTTCATTTTTCTTCTTTCCCAAATTTACTAGTCTTTTGAACTACACGCTTGTAGTTATTTTCTAATGTGAACTGGTGGGTAAGGCCAGGTTTAAGAAAATAGCAACAAAGGTATAGCAAAATATAGGAAAAAATTAAGCTTATGGTAAATATCCCAATAAAGGGATTGGTTGGATTCAGAGAAGAGGCATCAAGACTTAACTACCGCGACCCATTCAAGGAATAGGAAGCTGAGTTAGAGTGGCAACTTAAGTGAAATGATTTAGGTGTGGAAGACTGCTATGTTAAGTACTGTATAGTTTCTCTGGCTTGGAAAACCCAGAACACATTCTATAGAACCACATGAAGTGATAGCCGGAGTTGGGGGAAGGTATAGGGAGGGGGTGGGAGAGCCAAAAATGGGAAGGGATTGAAAAATTGATACGATCCATGTGTGCACGAAATACCCAAATTCACTGTAAATGCTAGGTATTACATATGTATATTAATAAAAAGTGGGAAAAAGATGCCCGCTGTGCCCAGAGTTCTCTACCTTCCCACGCTCGCCATTCCACAGCGTCCTCAAACAACCTGCCAATCTATCCGTTCCTCTCTCCCTCGACCACTTCGCCCTCGCCCGGAACTCGGCTTTCCGCAGCCTCCCGCCCGCCTTCCCATCCAGTCAGCCCAGGCTCCTCCCACCAGCCCACCGAGGTTACCTTCTCCAGTGATGCCGGCCTCTGCACAGCCAGGGACCGGCGAGCGACAGGACTGCGTTGAAATAGAAACCCCAGAGGTAATGGAGCAGGAGCCACCCGCGCCAGAGCCCCCGCCGCCGGCACCGCCCACTCGGGCCAGAGCAGCCACGAACGTCGCGTGCCGCAACCCCGCCCACCGGCTTCCCAAACGCGGTCCGGTAAGGCCACAACTTGCTGCGCAGGCGCACGCCCTAACGCACCCGGCTCCCTGCTACGTAACCTGCGGGGCGTGCGCAGGGTGAGGGCGTGGCTATGGGCGATCCCACCGCTGCGGGGGGAAAGGCGCCAGGAGAGGCTGCTGCTCCGAAGACGGACGTTTCTCTCCCACCCCAAGATGCGGGCATAATGGTCGGATCCAGAGGCGGGTCTGCTGGGGTCACGTGGGAGGAAGTAGTCCCAAAAGTGGCAGGTGGGGCGTGGCGCTCGACGGTCGGTCAGTGGCTGTAGTCGTTTCTTGTCCTTTCGCTGGGCACCACCACCAGCAATATGTCAGCCTACCCAAAAAGCTGCAACCCTTTCGACGACGACGCGGAGGACGAAGATGCCCGGCGGTCCCCATGGAGGGACGCGCGCGACCTGCCCGACGGGCCCGACGCCCCCACAGACCGACAGCAGTACCTAAGGCAGGAGGTGTTGCGCAGGACTGAGGCCACGGCCGCCAGCACCAGCAGGTCTCTGTCCCTCATGTACGAGTCCGAGAAGGTCGGGGTCGCCTCTTCCGAGGTGAGCCTAGGGCAGGACTGAGCCGGCCTGGCCAGCTTCTGCATTGTCGGCCGCGTCCGAGAAATGCTTTCTTAGCGAAATTTTGAGAAATCTCGAATTGCCATAGGTGCTTGTACTTAGTGACTTAGTGGTTTGCGTTGATCTCTCAGCTCTGTGAAGAGATTGTTTTAGCGCGGAATAACACAGGGGACTCACAGGCACGGGCGATCAAGACTTTATTTGTCCAGACAGAGGAGCATGCTGGGACCCGACAACCAGGAGGAGCCGGCCTGAACGACTTGGGTCAGGGGTTTTTATACTCACAGAACAGAGAAGCAAGAAAGGCAAAATAGGTCGCACATTGTTCTTACATTAGGAAGTGTATGTGCCTGTCTAATGTACAATCTGTCAACCATAGCGAGTTCTGGGTACACAGACACATTTTGTGGTTGTTCCTAGAACAGGTGCAGGGTTAGGGTCAAAAGTTGATTTTCTCATGAGCCCAGGGAGAGGGGAGGGGTAAGCGGATGGAGGTGGTAAGCAGACCTAGCTCCATTTTGATTTTGTCTCCTTCAAGATGTGTATCAGAATTATTGAAAGGAGCAGTTTATGCCGGGAATCTTTCCTAGCTACTTGGTACTCTGCTTAGTTGCCAATTCCCCTCCTGTGTAAACTCAGACTGTGTTCTGTCCAAGTCAGGAAAACTCCGAACAGCAGGACATGGGCTGGGGCAGGGCAGCGCCTCTCTCTTTTACATATTTTCGTGGGCAGAAAAGCCTCTCGCTTAGGCCTTTCTTGCAAGAATGACCCAGAGTGAGCACTGTGAGCTCCAGTGGCCGGTGATAAATGGCCTCAGGCATCACAGCAAATGGACCTTAAGTTTTTCCCCTAACTTTTCACCACTTTCCATCCTTGATGTCCTTTCTGCCTGGACACTTGCTGAATAAGCCGAAGCTTTGACTTCCCCAATTCTATGCAGATGGCATGTTGTTGCTCCAGTTTCATCTTTGTCAGCTTTCACCATCCCTAGGGCTCAAAGTTTAGGACTTCCGGTGGCTGTTCTACACAGTCACATTCTCTTCTCAGCCTACTGATGAAATTGTTTGGGGTTTTAGAAACAGGGTCTCCCGGTATGGTCCAGGCTGTTACCAAACTTGTGATTCTCCTGTCTCAGCCACCAGAGTACTAGGATTACAGGCAAGTACCACAATGCCCTGTGTGGGGAAAAATATGAAGTTAATGTCAGAGGTTACTGATACATCAGCTAAGCATAATCGTAAGCTTTTTTGTAGCTTTAAAATGTAATGTGTTTAAGAAACAAAATGTGTGGGGAATAAACTACTGCCTTCCTTCTTAGGTCTTTTTGTAACTCTTCTCTGACAAAGTCATTCTCACCTGATCATGGGGTACTGGACAGGTGTGCGGTGCGTTGATTAGCTCCCGAGTTATCTATCTGTGAATTTGCAATTGCTGCTTCCATGGTCAATTACTTTCCTCACTTCTCCCTATCAGAGCATGCCCCTCAGCAGGCTGCCTTTCTGTCTTTAACCTTGTTGAGGAAGTTTTGCTTCTGCTTCCTTGTGTTTTATTTTTTCCTGCAGTGCTGGAGATTGCAGGACCTTTGCACTGAGCCACATCCCCACTCCTTTTTATGTTTTACTTTGAAACAGGGTCTCAAGAAATTGCCCAGGGTAGGCTCAAACTTGTAATCCTCCTGCCTCAGCTTCCCAAAGTGCTGGGATTACAGCTGTGTGCCACAACTCCTGGCTTTTGCTTGTGCTTCTTACATCCCCAGTGTCCTAGATTCCTGTGTTCTGGGCCAAATAGGAAACCCTAGAGCTCTGGTAGACCAGCCACTTGGTTGAGGCTCCTAAGCTCAGGAAATACAACTAAGAAGTATTTGAAGTCATCTGTGGAACCTATAAGGAAAAAATAAAGTAGGAAATCAGAATGACACAAAGTAGGTTATTATGGCAGAGGATGAACTTGAATCCAGCTTTGAAGGCTGAGGTTTAGACAAAAGGAGTGGAGATGAGGGATCCAGGGAAGGTGTTGGCCTGGCAACACGGTTCTTGGGCTCCTCAACTCCTGTGCAGGGATATGGTAGGCAAGATGTGTTCTGAGACAGGGGAAAGAGGAGGCAGCTTAGGAGCCTTTGGAAGTCAGAAGGGAAGGTCCGGTCTCATACTTTCGGAGAGACAAAAGTGCAATAGGCGTGAGCCAGTGTAAAGTGGTAACATGCCCTATCCTGCTCCCGAGAGGTCCTTCTCCGTGGTGGGGACTGAGCACAGAGGCAGAATAGCATCTCTGGCATGACAGGCCTGGCTTGGGTGTTGCTTGGAGAAGTACAGTATATCATGACTAGGCAGGTGACACGCTGTGACTACACTCTGAATTTTTCCAGAATTAAATCAGTTCTCAATTATAAGAAGTCCTAAGAGTCAGGAGTGACCAGCACCCTATCCTACCCGACATTCTGCAGACCAGCTTTCAATCAGTCTTTCATTCTCTTCAACTTGGGGTGGGGGAAAGGAAGCTGAGCTCATCCTGCCCCCAAGGCACAGTGTGGTACCCAACAGATCCCAGTCCAGTGCATCCTGCTAACCTTCCAGCTTTGATGCCTGCTGGATACCCAGCACAGAACAGGACAGAGTTTTATAAGAGGTAAAGAGTTTATACATACTGTAAGGTCGGGAAGATTATAATTCAGCTCCAGCTTGGCAAAAGTAGAAAAATTGGTCAAGTCACCTCTAACAAAGGAGATGTGTCCTTCTCCTGTTGTGAAACCTGTCGGGTTTGTTTCTGGAAAAGGCTTTAGTGGTCATGACCACCAAAGGACAAAGAAATGTAAATAGTAAGAGGCAAGTACCACCTGGCTGAGCTGGTAAACACTTGCATAGAACTGTAGAGATACTCCTCAGGCACTCGCTGTCTACTTGGTGTGTTTTATATTATTTTTTTTCCTAGGGTTTAATTTTTGTTAGGAGATATTCCAGTCAGATGGCTCAAAATTCAGCATACCATGGCCTGACTTGTTTTTTGTGTTCCTAGAAGTCAGACCCAGGTCCTCACACACACACTAGGCAAAGGCTCTCCCACTGAGCTCTGCTCCAGCCCTGAGTGGTTTCTAACACAACCAAAGATCCAATATGTAAAAAGCTAGGTGTGGTGGTGTGGTGGTACGCGCCTGTAATCCCAGCACTCTGGAGGCTGAGGCTGGAGGATTGCCAGATCCAAGGCTAGCCTGAGCTCCATTGTGAGTTCAGGACCAGCCTGGGCCAAAGAGCAAGAACCTGTCTCAAAAAACAAAACAAAACAAAAAACACTCACTATGTGTTCTGAGTTCACTCAGTGTGGCATGTGCCATAGTGAGACAGAGTCTGGGGTTTGAGCCTGTTGCACGTGTTATCAGGGCCCTGCCAGTGCTTGTGCATATGCATGTTGTGCTCCCTTGAGAGGGCAAAGACATGACAGGCTTCTTTTTTTGGGGACGGGCTATTAGTAATTGAACCCAGAGCCTTTTTACTTAGCAACCATCCTAACCCTTTTTTATCTTTTGTTTTGAGACAGAGTCTAAGTTGCCCAGGCTGGGCTGAAACTGGGGATCTTCCTGCCTCTGCCACCCTGAGTGTTGGGATTACAGACAATGACAGAAATTTCTAGGTACAGCTCACTGGTACCAGATTGGCCTCTGTCCACTTAACAGTTAGTACCTGGGTTTAATTACAAGCTCATTGTGAGATCTTTAGTACCCCAGAGGTGGGGAGGCCTGTCTGATATTACAGGGTGGACAACTTGGCTGTGGACTGCAGTTGGGATCCAGTTGGCACCGCTGCCTTGGAAGGTCTTGGCATCCCTCCTCAGTATTCCTTCCTGGGCCTGCCGGGATCCCACCCCGCTCTCTTGTGCTAACCACGCATTTCTGCTTCCCTTCTCAGTTCCTCCAACTGCTGCAGCCTGCCCACTGGACGTGTCGCTCCCTCTGTCCATGTCCTTGCCCCACTCCCACCATATAGACTTCCTAACTTCTCAGCTTTCTTTCTGTCTTCCACCTTATCAGGGACTGTTCCTGACACACACACCCTTTGAACCAGACCAGGAATCCTTGCCTGGGGCTCACCCTGCCGGAGAAACAACCAGGTTTCTGTATGATAGCTTTCTTCCCTGTGTCCCTATGACACTGTAACTCGGTGAAGCAAAGACCTGTCTGCCTTCCTCAATTCCCAGTACTGCAGTGTTACCAAGAAATTTAAAAATGAGGTTGAACTTCACTTTGCCCTCTACTAGGCTGCAGTCACTGCCAGGATGGAGATTTGGAGTGGTTTAGTTCACCCATGAATCACCAGCACATGGAAGCGCCTTCCAGGTCTTCTGCTTCCCCCTGCTTTCTCAGGGATTACTTATTGACAAAAAGCCACAGACAAAAGGAATTAAGGTGTATAAATTTCTCTCTCTCTCTCTCTCTCTCTCTCTCTCTCTCTCTCTCTCTCTCTTTCTCTCTTTCTCTTTCTCTCTCTCTCTCCCTCCCTCCCTCCCTCTCCCCCCCCCCCCCCCCCCCCCCCCCCCCCCCCCCCCCCCCCAGTATCAGCCCAACCAGATCCTTTTCTCTAACTTCCTTTTTCTGATTTAACTTTGGAAGATTACTCTTAGGCTCAGGGAGCAGGACAGAAATCACCTGTAACGTTTGGTAATCACCTGAACTAAACACATACTTTGTGTGTTGGACTCTAACACAGAGGACCCTTTTCAGAGCTAGCTTCCCCGGGTTCCCTCGACAACCTCAGTCACTCTGCAGGGACAGATGGTGAAGACATGACATGGCCTTCTGGGAGATGGGTGCATGCCTTGGGGCCAGAGCATTTGAGGCCTGTCTTCAAAAAGGCTGGGATCCTGAGGCCTGACCTGCCCATCCTCACAGACCATCGTGTTCCCTTGCTCTTTGCTCTGCCAAGCCCTCTTCCCTGTTGGACGAAACCAGGTCACAAGCACATCAAGCCCAGTTATTTCCTCTGCCTTCTAGGAGGGATTTGAACAGAAGCCTTTCCTCCTCTGCTGGCCTCGTGACCTCCAGCCAACACCAGCTCCCAGCACCCAGAAGCTTCCCGAGACCAGGGCAGCACTGTCTCCTGGTTTTCCTGCCTCAAACACTGAACAAGCAATGCTCCTGTATTTCTCTGCATTTCCTTTGTATCATGTCCATCCGATGTCTGGCTTCTTTGCTGAGTGAGCCCAGAAACCCAGCACCTCTAAGAGTCTTAAAGATTACATCATTGAGAAAACGAGATCTCACTGCAATTTGAGGAAGATTTCATTAGCTGCTTGTTAACCCTGCAACTTTCCAAATGGAGCTGGGAGGCTAAGGCAGGAGAGTGATTTCTTAGATAGGCAGGATAGGAAATGCTCCCTATCAGAGAAGCCAGAAAAAATGTTTTCAATCCATGCAGTTGAATTCTCAGATACAGAGACTTGGCTGTGTGGTTTCATTTCTGTCACTCTGATTTTCAGGGTGTGTGTTTGGAAATTGCTGTGGTAATGGGTTCACATCTGCATGCAGAATAGCAGCTCTATGGAGCCTGATCCAGGCTGCCACTGTGCCTGCAGAGTATCACTTGGTTATCAGTTTGGCAAATTGACAGAAAGCAGCTCCTGAGTTAAGTGCTGGAACCTCAGCAGTGATCAAGGCCTTGTCTCAAGGTACTTGGATGCTTTAGGAGAACCAAAGCAGCAGGAGGGTGGAGAGGGGAGGGTTATTAGAAGAAGGGTTCTGCTTCAGAGAATGTTTGGAGAATCTTTCAGGAAGTGACTTTTGTTGGAGACCTGTATTAAATGAGGGACTGAACTGTATAGACAAAGAAGGTAATGTGCAAAGGCCCTGTGATAGGGCAACATTGTTACAGTTTTTCAAGCTGAAACTATGGACAGACTGCAGTCAGACTTAATATGGCTCAGAAGGGATCATGAGGTAGAATTTGAAGATTTGACCAGAGCTAGTGGGCTCAGGTGGCCCCTCGAGAACTCACGCCATGCCATGGACCCCAGCTCTCACATTTCTAAACAGAGTTTAAAAGCCAGAGTGCAGGAAGAGTGCCAGGCCCAAGCACATAAGAGATGCCAGGACCTGGCAGGAATAAAGAGGATCTGCTGCCCGTACAGCCCCTGAACCGTGACACTTGTGAGTGCGCCCCCATCCATCTCACGATGGTCCTCTGAGCCAGGCTGTTGGACTGAGAGACTCAAGGAAGTAGGGGCAGGGTAAGCAGGGAGAGAAGTGTCAGAAGGGTTAGTGTGCCTCCTACAGGTAGATAATAGTACCAAACATGATCACTGAGGGTTTACAGAGGATCTCCTGGGGGAATGGAGGCCGATTACAGCCAGGTCTAATACCACTGCATTTCCTTTTCCCCAGGAACTGGTCCGGCAGCGAGGAGTCCTAGAACGCACAGAGAAGATGGTGGACAAGATGGATCAGGACCTGAAGACCAGCCAGAAGCACATCAGCAGCATTAAAAGTGTGTTTGGGGGGCTTGTTAATTACTTCAGATCCAAACCAGCAGAGACCTCAGCTGAGCAGAATGGCACTCTGGCCCCTCAGCCCAACGACAGGTGAGTACCGCTTCAGGCATCTGGATGCAGAGTAGCAGAAGCAGGTTGAGTGTGTGAATAGGCAGAACTTTCCAGGCTGCACCCATGCTGCCAGGGATCCCGGAACCCTATGCATTAATTGTTGAAAGGACTCACTTGCCGAGGGACTGAAAGGATAACCTTTTTTCTCAGGTCCTGACTACATTTTTTTGATTGACATATGGGCTGTAAATGTTGTAAGTCCCCATTAAATCACCAGTACAGTCATTGTGACCCCAGTACTCTGAAAGGAACATTCACTTCAGAAAGTGTAATCAGTGCACTTCACAGAATTTCTCTTTTTATTTTTCATCTTTTGTGGTGTTGGTAACTGAACCTGGAGCTTTGCACATTCCCCACCCAAAGAGTTTTTTAAGTCTCTAGCCAAGCATGGTGGCACGTACCTATAATTCCAACACTAGGAGGCTGATGCAGAAGGATCCTGAGTTTGAACCTAGCCTGGGCAACTTAGTGACTTAGCAAGACCCTGTCTTAAAATGAAAAAAAAAAAAATTTTTTTTAAGAGCTGGGACATAGTGCAAACCCTAGGCTCAGTCCTCAGTGACACAAAAACGTTTTTCTACCCATCTTCTCTATTTCTGACCTGATTTACCCATTGACATACATTCGATGCAGGCAGCATAAGTACCACGCATTCAAGGACAAAAGAGTTAGCTTCTGCTGAAATGCATCACTAATGCTCATGTCTCAGATCATTTCAGTATTAATAGGATATGTCCATATGATAAAACACTTTAGCTGTTTTAGCACACAAATCGAAGATTTGAGTTTTTCATGTTTCTTGTATTTTTCACACTCCTTGGTCTCTAAAGTTTCCAAAATCACTGCAGAGTGTAATTGCTTCTGTAAGAGGCAGTAAATGGAGCTGGTCCCGGTGACACAGGCCTGTAGTCCCAGCACTTTGAGAGGCTAAAGCAGGAGGATCACAAGTAAAGCCTGGGTTGGGCAACTTAAATTCTCTCTTAAAATAAAAACTAAACAATGGACTAGGGATGTATGTCAATGCAAAGGCCCTAGGTCCCATCCTCAGTAACCCCTCAAAAAATTTTCACCCCAAGGTGCTTGTCAGGATGGATGGCATTTTAAGGATGGGAAGGGGTCAATTTAGAGGTTTAACATAATTCACGTAATGACCGAGGCACAGGGTGGGAGGGGCACTTCTAGGATGCACAGAGGGTGGGAAATTCAAAGCATGTTTATCTGCATGAGTTTTTCCAGAATAGCATTGTGCAAAGGGAAGGCAGAAATCAGTAACCAAACCAGATGTGGCAGTATGTGCCTGTCATCCTGGCTACACAGGAGGCTGAGGGAGAGGATCAGCAGAGCCCAGGGGGTTGAGGCCAGCCTGGAAGACATAGCAAGGTCCTATTTAAAAATTTTAAAAAAGGTGACATGGGATGATCAAAAAGGGAGGTGGAGGGTTTGTAATTTTGATGGGATATATATGTGTATAAAATACTCAAGTTCAATGTAAATATTATGTATTTCATATGTTCATATTAATAAAACATGGGGGAAAAGGGCTAGGATCAGGGCTCAGAGGTTAGAGTACTCATCTCACATGCATAAGACCCTGGATTCATTTCTCCAGCACCAGTCATGGTCATGCACAGCTATAATCCCAGCACTTGGGAGGCTGAAGCAGGAAGATTGCATGGACTACATAGTGAGTTCAGAACCATCCTAGGCTATAAAGCAAGATCCTGTCTCAAAAATAAAGAAAAGATAAACAGAAAGAAAAAGAAAAACAGGTATTAACTGTGGTAAGGCTGTTTGTAGGCCAGGAAGCAAAACACAAGGTATTTTAAACAGACTTATAACATGCGAGAGGTCCAGAGGAATAGCAGGATAGAGTTTTCATATGGGAAATTGAACTTAGGGCCTTCACACTGAGCTACATAACCAGCCCTTTTTTAACATTTTTCTTTTAATACAGGGTCTCATTAATTTGGCCTGAGTGCTGGGATTATAGGCCTGCGCCACTACACCTCTCTAGAAAGGAATTCTTTTTTTTCCCCTAAGAATTAAATTGTTAATGAAGAATTAAACTTTTTCTTCAGAGTTAATGTTCCCTGTCATCCATTCCAATGAAAATGGTCGTCTGTTCGTAAAGGCCATTTTGTACAGCTTATGGCTACACAGAGACAGGTGATACTTTGTGTCATGTGTAGATTACCACAACAAAAAGTTGGAAGAAAAAAAAAGTTGATGGATCAGATCGGGCCTCCGGCTTGCCCCTGGTTAAAGTACCCACTTGCTGGTTTGGTCTGCTTTTCATCTGCCAGTTCCTCATTTGCCTAGCAGGGCCACCTAACAGGACATGGCACCTACAAGGCAGTGATCTTAAGCTCACTGTGCAGTGGACTTTGTTGCCCAGAGGAGCTGCTGAATTCCCTGCTTTGGTCAGGAGGTTAGCCCAGAGAAAGCGTTGTATTTTCAAGACCCAACATCAGTGGAGAAGACATCAGAGGAAGACTGGGGGCATCGCTCAGTGGTTAGGATGCTTGCCTACCAAGCATAAGGCCCTGAGTTCAATTCTTCAGAGCCACATTAAGCTGGGGGTATTGATGCACACCTATGATCTTAGCACTTGGGAGGCTGAGACAGGAGGATTGCTCTGAGTTGGAGGCCAGCCTGGGCTACATTGTGAATTCAGGACCAGCCAGGACTACAAAGTAAGAGCCTGTCTTAAAAAACAAAACCACAACAAAAATACTGATGATTCTGTTATAGATGTTTTTCCCTTTTAAATGTGTTTCTTTTATCCAAAGATTGAAAGAAGCTATAAGTACCAGTAAAGAACAGGAGGCAAAGTACGTGTCCAGTCACCCAAATCTCAGGAAACTGGAGGATGTAGGTGAGTGGAGACCTGAGTGGGCACATCCACATTCAGATCCCACGAGGGCTCTGGTTGACCCTGAGGGCTGCGGGGAGCAACTGCCTCTCTCATGTGCAGGGCCCAGCTGCGGCATCTCATATGCTGGATGAAGGGCATTGGGAGCCCACGTGTTGCAGAAAACCAGAAGTGTTACCTGGGGATCCTTCGTCCTCCCTCTACCATGGAGGGTGGATAAGGCAGTAGGTCCGTGTCCTACCATTAGTTCCTGACTTATATAACGCTGAGCTGTTAGCTGTTCCAGCAGTGAAAACCCGAGTGCAAGAACCACCCCTCTGCTAAGTAGATTAGCCCTCTAGAGGTGTCCATGTCCTAATCCCCACGCCCTGGGAATTTGTTAGATTGTACACAAAAGGAAGGTGAAGATTATCAGTGGAGTTATAGTTGCTGATCAGATGACCTTGAGTTAGGGAGATTACCCTTTATTAACTGGACTTAGTGTCACCACAGAGGTTCTTTATAAGTGAAGCAAGCCAGGCCCAGGGCATAAGCCTGTAATCCCAGCACTCTGGGAGGCTGAGGCAAGAGGATCACAAGTTCCAGCCCAGCCAGGGTAATTTAGCAACTTAGAGAGACTTTGTCTCAAAATCCAAAGTAAAAAATGATGGATTGGAAGAATAGCACAGCAGTTAGAGCACTTGCCCAGCAAGCACAAGGCCCTGAGTTTGATTCCCCGGCACCACATAAGCTGAGCGTGATGGTGTACGACAGTAATCCTGGCACTTGGGGGCTGAGGCAGCCAGGTTGACTTGCGTTCAAGGCCACCCTGAAGCTACATAGTGAGCTCTGGACCAGCCCAGACTAGAGTGAGAACTTGTCTAAAAAAAAAAAGTAAGAAATAAGCAAGCAGGAGATGTAGCTCAGTGTGAAGGCCCTGGGCTTAATCTCCAGTACAAAAAAAAAAAAAATTAAAAAGAGGAAAAGAGCATGGGGTTAGTGAGGAGGTAGGAATGGGGAAGAGAAGTAAAAATGATCAAAATGTGATATGTAAATGCACCCATGTCTAAAGCTGATTGTTACTGTTATTGTTTTAGTTACTTATCTCATTGTTGTGACAAAATACCCAAGACTGGGCCTGGAGGAATGGCACAGCAGTTAAAGAGCTTGCCTTCCAAGCGTAAGACCCTGAGTTCAATTCCCCAGCAAACATATGCTGCGCATAGTGGCACACACCTATATAACCTTAGCACTTGGGAGGCTGAGGCAGGAGGATTTTTGTGGTGGGGAGGGCCTGCCTAGGCTACATAGTACGTTCAGGCCTGGACCACAGAGCAAGACCCTGTCTCAAAAAAATATATACAATGTAGGAATAAATTTCTAGAGGGGCTGGCACTACAGTTTAGTGACATAGCAGATGCCCATCATTGGCAAGGCCCTGAGGGATTTGATGTCCAGCAACCCACCTCCCCCAACAAAAAATCCAGAAGAAAGAAAAGTCACAATCTCACTTCCCTAGCAAGACAACTTTTGGTGCTGAGACTAGAACCCAGAGTCTTTGTACTAAGCTACACCCCCAGACCTCAATTTTGTTGTGTAATGTGTCTTCCCACAGTTTGTACACCAAGGTTGGGCTAGGTGATCCATAGGTTAAGGGACTTTGTTTTTGTTTTTTGTCTTTTGTTTCATTTTGAGACAGGGTCTCACTTTGTAGTCCAGGCAGGTCGTGAACTCACTATGGAGCCAAGGTTGGCCTTGAACTGAAGGTACTCCTCCTGCCTCAGCCTCCTGAATGCTGGGATTACAGGTGTGCCATCCCCATGCCCAGTTTATGTGGTGCAGGAGAGTCAAACCCAAAGCCTTGCAGTTGCTACATAAGGGCTTTAACTGCTGAGCTATGCCCCTAGCCTCTGTTTTTTTGTTTTGAGATGAGATCTTACTACATTGCCAAACGTGAGGGCTCAAGTGAGCCTCCTTCCTTGGCCTCTGGGTACTTGGACTGCCTGCATGGACCTGACTCTAGGCTGAGGGTCTTTGATCTCCCAAGGGGAGGATAGGCTGGAGCCTTGAGCTGCCCCAGGAGTGTCTCTCTCTTTAGCTCAGGAGCCTACCCTGTCATCCTCCCCCTTCCCTTACATCCATTCCTGGCCCCTCTGTGTTTGTCCCCACTCCTGTCCCTCGGCATATCTCAAAGCCAGCCGCCTCATTCCTTCCACTATTTTTCACATTAAGACCAGTGTCCTGTTGCAGTTGGGGTAAAACTTCAGGGTAGAGCACGTGCCTAGAGTGCTTGAAACTCTGGGTCTGACGCCCTCCACTCCTGCCCCTGAGCAGCTGTTTCATGAGGCCGCGTTTCAGAGGACATCAGGTAACCATCGTCTGGTGTTTCTTCCTAAACTCAGATTCCGCCGTGAGTCCTGAGGCTCACCCACAGAACCCTCACCTTCGAGCTTATCACCAGAAGATCGACAGCAACCTCGGTAAGACCAAGAGCTGTTCCAGCCTCTGTAGGTCACTTGTCCTCCAATCAGCCATGTCCCAGAGCCACCAGGCATTCGCTCCCTAACATATGTCACACCTTGCAGAGCTGCTGCCTCGGGAATCTGCCCACTTCTCTCCTTTTCCTGCTTTCAGGCCAACTGAGCCGTCCCCACTTCGTGCATGGATCCTAACAGCAGCAGGGAGCTTAGAGTCCCGCTGCCTCCCCTTTGCAGCACTGGGGTCGCAGGCCTGCACCGTGGGCCCGGCTCGCCAGAGTGATCTTTGAAAATAGAAGTCAGTGGTGTGTTTTTCCAAAACCTGCGGATGTCTGACACCGCGAGCGCAGTCCAGGTCCCTTGGCCTGGCCTCTGGGCTCCCTCCCCAACTCCTGCCCTCATCCTGCAGTCCATGAGCCCTGTGGTGCCAGGGCTGCCCTCCTCGTGGTTCTCTCTGCTCGGAGCGTCCTTCCTCCCACCCGGTGCGGGCTGTCCGTCCTCACGTCACAGGTCTGCTTTAATGCAACCCACGGCAGCTGCTCAGTGTCCCCGCGTTTCTGTGGTGCTGCCTCTGAGTGCGGATTTATCAGCTGCCTTACTGACCAAATTCCGAGAGAGAAGGGCAGTGTTCGGTTTTGGGGGTTTTGTTTTGTTTTTGAGGTTCTGACCCAGGAAGTCATGCATGCTAGATACACATTCTAACCCCAAGCTTCATCCCCAACTCTATTTATTTATTTATTTACTTAATTTCATTTTATAACAGTAAACTTTTCACTGAATCTCCCAGATGGGTCTCTGTTAGCTGGAATATGTGCCACCAGGTGTGGCAGTGTTTTTCTTTTCACCATTTTATTGTCAGGTTTCAGAAAGAACACGTGATTGTTCTGGGGTGTTTTTTGGTTGCTTGGTTGGTTGGTTGGTTGGTTGACTGCTTGGTTTTCAAATACAGTCTCATTATGTAGACCAGGCTAACTTTTAACTCACAGCATTCCTCCTGCTTCAGCCTCCCAGGTGCTAGGATTACAGGCGTGCACTGTCATGCCTAGGTGGTGTGGTGCTGGAGAATCGAACCCAGGGCCTTGTGCTTGCTTGGCAGGCACTCTAGCCGCTGCACTATTCCTCCAACCTCATTGTGGTTTAAAACAGGGCCCTTTGTGTGGACCAGGCTGACCTGGAACTCACGCTCTTCCTCTCTCCCTCCCTGCACCTCTTCTTCCTGTCCTTTCTTTATTGGATTTCATGATGTCTGTGGTTTTTTTCCTTTTCTTTCTTTATCTTTCAGTATTCAAAATTGAATCTAGAGCCTTCACACTGAGCTACATCCCACCCCTTTTTTATGTCTGTATTTTGAGACAGGGTCTCACTAAGTCATTAAATTTTGCAAGCTAGGCAACTTCCAGTCCCTCTGCCTCAGCCTGAGAGTGCTAGGATTATGTCATATGTCACCATACTCAGCTTTCTTTGGCCATATTTTATAGCTCACTTAATAAATATGGAATTACAGAATCTACAGAATGTAATCTCTTTTTTTGTTTGCTTTTTGAGACAAAATGCCCCTCTATAATCCAAGTTGATCCTAAACTCACTATGTACTCAGTATGTATGTAGCCAAGACTGACTTCAAATTCAGGCCACTCCTCCTGCCTCAGCCACCCAAGTTCTGGGATTACAGGCATGCACTACCACACCCAGTTTATGTGGTTCGAGGGAAACAATCTCAGGACCTTGCTCTTACTAGGCAAGTGCTCTAACTGCTATGTGCCACTCCTCCAGCCCCACACTCCTGCCTTTCTAACACCCACCCCCATGTTAGGGACTTACACCTGTCCCCTGACTCCAGCTTCCTGGCCTGCTCACTTTCTTTATCACATGCTTTATCTTAACCTGTGTGCCTGCCCTTTGTTGTTTCACATCCAAGAAGCTTCCTGATCCCTGGGTGAATGAACAGGTTTTCTCTCCATGGAATACAAGGCCACAGGCTCAGTAATTTGGAGACGCATAGAAGCCATATGTCATGGCACATGCTTACAATCCAGGTACTTGGGAGCCTAAGGGAGAAAGAGCACAAGTTGGAGGCCTGCCTCGGTCACACAGCGAGACCCTGTCTCAAAAAAATAAAAAAATTTAAAAAATTAAAAACCTAAACCAAGAAGCTTTTTTTTTTTTTTTTTTCTGTGACAGGGTCTCACACTCTGTAATCTAGTCCACACTGGTCCTGAACTCACTGTGTAGTCCAGGCTGGCCTATAACTCAAAGCAGTCCCCTGCCTCAGACTCCCAAATTTTGAGATTACAGATGTGTGTCACCATGTCTGGTTTATGTGGTGCTGGAGAATCAAACCCAGAGCCTTGTGCTTTCTAGGTAAGAGCTTTAACTGCCGAGCAACACTTCCAGCTGACTAAGTCCTTTGTATGAGGAACTGTTCTCTTAATGTTTGCTCTGTAACTTCATAATTAAGAAGGTTTACATGTTGGGCATGGTAGTGTACACCTGTGGTCCCAGCACTTGGGAGGCTGAATCAGGAGATTGCTCTGAGTTTAAGACCAGCCTAAGCAGCCTGGACTACAGAATGGCTCAAAAAAAAAAAAAAAAAAAAAAAAAAAAGTAGGGCTGGGGACGTAGCTCAGTGGATAAAGCACTTGCCTAGCATGCACAAGGCCCTGGATTAGATTCCTCAATACCACGTAAGCTGAGTGTGATGGCACTGCCGAGGCAGAAGCAGTATAATTGCCTGAATTTGAGACCAACCTGAGCCATGGTTCAGGAAAAACAACCAAATAAACACAAAATAATACCAAGCTGAGTGTGGTGTCACATGCCTGTAATCCTAATGACTGTAAGGCAGAGCTGCTTGAGCCCAGTTTGCTGGGCTAGCCTGAGCAACATAAGTGAGACCTCATCTCAGAAAATAAAAGCAAAAGCCTGTATTCCCAGCACTCTAGGATACAACTTAGCAACGTACCCAACCCTGTCTCAAAATTAAAACAAAAAATGGGCTGGTGATATACCTCAACGGAAAGACCCTAGGTTGGATTCTTAGTACTGAGGAAAGAAAAAGAATGTTAGAACTAGCTGGCACACACTTGGAATCCCAGTACTTTGAGGAGCTGAGTGAGGCAGGAGGGTCACAAATTCAAGCCCAGCTTTGGCAGCTTAGGAAGACTGTATCTCAAAGAAGATCTGAGGATGTAAAAAGCTCAGTGCAGAGGCCCAAGGTTCACTCCCCAGTCCCTGCAGAGTGGAGGCAGTGAGTGAGCCTGTGCAGGACGAGAACTGAGTAATGTAAGCAGAGGGGTTTCACCACTTTCGGGTCCTGTGAGGACATCCGTAGTGGGTTGCTTTCTGCCAGCGCCCCCATGGTGGAGCCAAGACAGTCCTCAGCTTCCTGCCATGTGCTGCCTGGGCTGGGGACGCGTCCTGGTCCAGAGGAGAGATGGGGCTGGAGCAGACTGCTGTGGGGCTCCAGCGGGGTCGGGCCGCCCAGGTCTGTGTCAAACATGTTCCAAGTGGGGATGTCCACATTGGCCGCTCTGAATTGGCTCCAGATCCAGCTCTAGGGAGCTGCAGATGAAAGGAAGGAAACTGTTCTGTCCACTCACGTGGGTTGTTTGCTCTCAAGGAACAGGCCAGCGTGCTGTGCAGGGTGGCATGTGCTTGTCATCCCAGCTACAGAGGAGGCTGGGTGGGAGGACAGAAGTTTGGGACCAGCCTAGACAATATAATTCCTGACCAGCGTATCTCCTTAATGTCTTCACTGGGGGTGGGTAGAGGGGTGTGGTTATGAGAAGGGAATTTTTCCAGACCATTCTTTGCTTCTCTTTTCCTTAAGTGTCAACTGATTGTGCAATGTGCAGCAACCCAAAAAGCACATGAAAAATTATGTAGGTCTGTATGCATTTTAAAAAACACTGAAGGCACTAGGGATGTAGCTCAGTGGTTAAAGTCCTTGCTTAGCATGCCCAAAGTCCTGGGTTTGATTGCCCAGCACTACTTAAATATTAGCCAGGCATGCTTGTGCATACCTGTAATCTCAGCATGTAATCCCATTTACTTCACATACTTGGTGGTTAGGGAGATGTCAGTGGGCCGAAGCAGAAGGATTGCCATGAGTTTAAGGCCAACCTGAGCTACATAATGAGTCCAGGACCAGCCTGGAATACAGAGCAAGACCCTGTCAAAAAAAGAAATACTGAAACACAAACAATATTAAGATAATAGTAAATAAGCAGGATTATTTGGGGGGTAAGGAGCAGAGATTTTCTTCTATATTAAGTACATATTACTTTTTTTCCTCTTGTAATGGGGTTTGAGGAGGACCTTCAGACTGAGCTACATGGACAGCCCTTTTGATTTTGAGACAGAGTCTCACTAAGTTGGGCTCTCATTTGTGATCATTCTACTTCAGCATCCCGAGGGCTGGGATGACAGGTGTGTTCTGCCATGCCCAGCTACATACTACTTTTTACTGAGTAAACAGATCTCACCTCATATTTTAGAAAATGTAATCAAAGCCCTCAAGCCAGCCTTAGAAGGAAGAGGGCTCAGAAGCCAAGTGTTGCTGAACCCCTGAGAGGGACTCAGCAGCAGGTGCCAGGACCGCATCTGCTTAGCCTTGTGTGGCCTTCCTTCCCTCACAGATGAGCTCTCTGCGGGACTGGGCCGCCTGAAGGACATAGCCCTGGGAATGAAGACTGAAATTGAGGAGCAAGACGACATCCTTGACCGGCTGACAACCAAAGTGGACAAGTTAGACATCAATATAAAAAGCACAGAAAAAAAAGTTCGACAGCTGTAAAGATGATGATCTCCACTTCGTTGTGATGGAAAGATTTGAAAGGTGTCTTTTTAAATTCTCTAAAAATTGTATTTAGCATCTAATTTAATATGTGTTTACAAATGTTCCAAGAGTGGATCTTAAGAGATTTCTGTTTTGACGAAGAAACATTTGTCTGCCTTTCCTTGGGCCGACACCTCCCTAAGTTCTTTCAGCTAGGTGTCCAGAGTTGTCTCGTAGCACAGTGGCGCAGCGGAAGCTTAGGGCCTTCGATTACCAGGCTAGGAGAAGAAAAATTATGTTTCTCATTTTCACGAGTGTTTGGAGTGTAGGGAGAGATACGGGCAGAGTTTCAGCCTTGCACTCAGTGCCTGGAACTTCCCTGCTAACTTTGTATGTTTCTCATTTCTAGACCTCCCCGTGAGTCAGGATAGTAGGGGCCCGGTGTTTGTGGGAGAATGTCCTTCCCACACTTCTGTACGGGAAGCATCGCACATAGGTGCACATACACTGAGCACACTGTTGGGGGCCGTCTCCTCTCCCTGGAAGTGGAACGTTAGTCTGTGCTGTCTTTGACAATGTCACCTCTTGCTCTGCTGCCCTCATGAGTGTGTGCTTTAGTAAGAGGGCTTCAGACCAGCACTGCCCAAGGTGATGCCTAGAACCGTGCAGGGAACAAGCACGCCCTGGCACCCACCTGCCTTCCCTCACACTTTCCGTGCGTGGTTGGAAAGTTTCTCCACTGGCTCAGTCAAGGCCACCTGGCTGATCCGGTCAGCTGGGGACCCTGTGGACAGTGTGGGAGTGGAGCATCACAGACACAGGCAAGTGCCTGTCCCCCCCACGCTACACCACACTGTTGCCAGGCTTCAGTGTGGTAGTTTGTTGGGTGCCTGGAACTTCCTGCGCTGTGCAGCTCCCTCCAGCCCACTCGTCCATACTTCCTGCAGAGTATAATTGAGTCAGGGTTATAATTGGTTCTCTGCCACCTAGTTTTAGAACTGGAACTCCGCAGATGATGCTGACCTTGTAGAAGGACTTGGCTAAGGAACAAAAAAGCTTTCAGAACGTTTTAATTAGCTCAGCTTGCTGTCTTCTCATCTTATGGAAGGGATCATGTAGAAGCATGAATGGGAACTGAAAGTTCTATATGTTAGTGACTCCATCGAAAGCATTGAAGCCACAAGCTTTTATTGCTTTTAAAAACAAATAAAGATATTTTGAGAATGACAGGTTAAAAAATAAAAATTCTTAAAGAAAATGGTGAGGATGAATTTTAATAAGTCCCTAGGCATTGTGGTATCTGTCTGTAATCCTGGCACTCAGGGAGGCTGAGACAGGAGAATCACAAGTTTGAGCCAGCCCAGCCTGGTGACTTAGCAAAGCCCTATCCCATAAAACAAGCTGGGAATACAGCTTAGTGCAGTGGCTCTTGGTTCAATCCCTGGTAACTCAAAGAAGAAAAACCTGTGAACTAACTCATCCTTGCCAAATGGGATCCAAAAGAGAGATTTCTGTTTCCACAAACTGTGCCTTCAGTAGTATCTTTTCTAATTTCAGATTGATTATGTGCCAGGTGTGCTGCTAACAGACACTTAGGGCATTCCCTCTCAGAGGAGACTCTTAACATCTGGTCATTTACAACTGAAGAGTGGACCCTCGGTGCCTTTTTTGCATTCTTTAGGAAAGGAGACCTGAACTTGCTTGGTGAAAAAAAAAAAAAAATACAGCAGTTCATTTTAATTCATGGCTTTGAGAATACAATGATAAACACACACCACCAATTTAGTCAAAATCTACTTTGCCTACTTAAGCCTTCTCTGCAAGATTTTAAAGTCACCAATGGTGAGCATCATCAGTTCACATGAATAAAGTCATGTAGGAACCGATGAGCTAGTCACTGAAAGTGCTCACTGTGTGGACAGGTGGGGAGCGACTCTGCTCAGAGTCCCATCAGGGGAGCTCATATCCTGTCCCCCGCCTTCACCTCAGCAGGTGTGCGTCTCCTGTGAAATAAAATGTGAAGTTGTTTTCTATTCAAACTCTGTCTCCTCCATTGTTCTGTTTGAGGAGTCGGTGGAAGGAATTCTCATGTGTGGAGTCTTCCTGGGTTTGGTCCTTCCGGCCTCTTTTGGAAACCCCTTGCTGGGGTGATAGCACAGTGGTGCAGCACCTACCTCGAGTGCACAGGGCCTCGTTCCATCCCCAGCACTCCCAGAAGAAAGGGTAACATCTGCTCATGTCATCAAGACCTCTTCCAGGCCGTATTCTACCCCTCACTTCATCCGCAGCAAGGCCAAGGCCTACAAGCGAATGCATTTGTTTTCACTCCTAGTGGTCTGTCTCAGTAGGTTGTGCCACCTCATCTGGTGCAGCAGCCCAACACAATTGTCTCTTTAATTCTTTCATCAGCATGTATTGGTAATACACAACAATCAGCTCGAGGAATAGGTGTTCCTACATACCACACTGATCATTACTTCTCTTTCCCCTTCCCTCCCCACACCTCTGTTCCCTCTAAACAAAGTTTATCTTCTTTGCTTTTTCCGTCTCTCTTTTTGATAAGCATAATGGTCTCAAGGTATATCCATTTTCCTACGAAAGATTCACAACATTATCTTTCTTTATGGCAGAGTTAGTACTCCATTCTGAAAATATACCACATCTTCTTTATCCATTCATCTGTGGCTGACCATACTGGCTTTTTCCAGGATTTTTGCTATTATAAGTCATGCTGCTGTAAACATGGGGTATGCATGTATCACTCTTGCATGATGTCTTTAACTCTTTGGGGAAGATCCCAGAAGAGGTATAACTGGGTCAAAAAGGATATCTATTCTCAGTTTTTTGAGCGATCTCTCTATTGTTTTCCATAGTGATAGTACCAGTTTACAGTCCCCCCAGCAATGTAGAGGGCTTCTTTTTTCCTACAGCCTTACTGACATTTATTGTTTTTTGAGTTTTTGATACAAGCCATTCTTACTGGAGTTAGATAGAACCTGAGTGTTATTTTGATTTGCATTTCTGTGATGGCTAAAAAGGCCGAACATTTTTTCACGTATTTATTGGCCATTCAGTCTTCTGAGAACTGCCTGTTCATTTCAGTTGCCCATTTTTTGATTAGGTCTTTGATTTTAGAGAATCTATTTTTTTCCAGTTCTTTGTATATTCTAATACTCCTCTGTGCAAGGAGTAGCTGGCTATTTTTCTTCCCATTTCATCAGTTCTCTCCTCACTCTTGACTGTTTGATTTGCAACTTTTTAATTTGTTATAATTCCATTTTTTGATTCCTGATGTTATTGGGTGTTTTAGTGAAAAAGTTCTTGCTTATGCCTATGTCTCAAAGGGTTTTGCCTGGTTCTTTTATTTTTTAATTTTTCTTTCATTCTTTTTTTTCTGAGATAGAGTCTCACTCTACAGTCCATTATGTAGTCCCTGCACTTTAATCATGGAAGATCTCTTTTACATTGCAGCTATTTTGTTGTGGGAGAATGAATAGAAACATTTTAATCATCCTAATCATTTAAAATTCTATAACTCAAAGGCTGGAGGATTATCACAGAGGTTAAAAAGCTTGCCTTGCAAGTGAAAAACCATGAGTTTGATTCCCCAGCACCACATAAAGCCAGGCATGGTGGCAAAGGCCTGTAATCCCTGCACTTGGGAGGCTGAGGAAGGAAGATTGTCCTGAGTCCAAGGCCAGCCTAGGCTATACCAGTGAGTCCAGGACCCGCCTGGGCTACAGAGCAGGACCTGTCTCATAAAAAAAGAAAAGGAAAAAAAAAAAGAAAAATAAAATTCCATAACTCAAGTACATCAAGTACATCCCACTGTCATGGAACTGTCACTACTCTTTATGTTCAGAACTTCTTCATCAACTCATACTGAAATTCCGTACCCATAAAGCATTAATTGCCCATTCCCTCACTGCTCTAGTCATTTTTCTTGCTCATTTGCAAATGTAAGGTGTCAGTAAAATCATACACTGTCCTGTTATGTCTGGGTCATTTCCCTTGCGATAGTATTTGGAAAGTTTACCCATGTGGGTTGTGGAATGTATCAGAAATGCATTCCTTTTAGAAGCTAAACAATGTTCCATGATATGTACATTTTTCTTTAACTCTTAGCTATTTGGAATTAATGATGCTGTGACCGTGGGTGTACAAAGCTAATTCAATCCCTGCTTCAGTCTGTTTTCTATGTGCACGCAGAGTGGCATCACTGGATCACACAGTGATTCTGTGCTTTAACGTTTCAGGGACCACTCCACTGTTTTTGACAGCAGATGCATGATCTTACCTTCTTACCAGCAACCCACAAAAGTTCCAGTTTGTCCTCACCTTTGATAACACTTTTTATATTCTGATTTTTGTCCCATATTAGCCATCCCAGTGATTGTTCACTCAGCTTATTTTGTCTTAATCTTGATACAGTTACAGTAAAATGGTCCAATGTGCTGATGCAGGCCTGAATTTCAGCACTCTGGGAGGCTGGAGCAGAGGATAGGAAGCTTGAGCCCAGCCTGGGCATTTTAACAACGGAGCAAGACCCTGTTTAAAAATAAAACATAGAGTTGGGATATAGCTCAGCTCAGTGTGAAGGCTCCATGTTCAATCCTTGCTACCACCACCACCAAAAAATAAAAAATAAAAAAAGATTCTCCCATTGCGGGAGTTCAGATAGAGCAGACTATCAGGGGCACCTGCCTTCTGCTGCCCTATCAGCCTTCTGCTGGACCTTCTCCCTCCAGTTCTTTACACTGAACACACTGTCCCCCGCTCCTTCACGGGCTGGTCCCCACCATGTGAGACCTCCAGGAATGATGTCAGAGATGCCTGGTCCTCCTTGTCCTGCCAAGCAGGGCGTATACCTAGTGTGTGAAGTAAGGTGTTAACCACATGGAGCTGCATGGCCCTGGGCACGTGACACATTGTGTTAAAGCAGGGCAAGGGGGCCTGGGGATGTAGCCAGCCGTTAGACCACTTGCCGAGCACATGCAAGACCCTGAATTTCATTCCTTGGCTCCACGTAAACTGGGTGTAGTGATGCACACCTGTAATCCCATCACTCAGGAAGCTGAGGCAGGAGGACTGCTGTGAATTTAAGACCACCCTGGGTTACAAAGTGAGTTCAGAACCAGCCTGGACTACAGACTGAGACCTGTCTCAAAAATCCAACAACCCGAACAAATAAAGCATGGCAAGTCCAGTCTCCAGCTTGCAGCTTGAGAGGTGGCAGGTGCTCAGGCTATGATGAAAGGGTTCATGGGAGGCCCAGAAGGGGCACACTGCAGCCGAGAGGCTCTGGCAGGATGAGGGCAGCCTAGGAGAGCACAGGAGGCAGCTGGGCATCCAGGATGAGGGGAAGTTGCTGGGACAGGCGAGCACAGAGTGGATCCTGTAGGTGAGGCGTGGGGC
>PVKB01002712.1:166806-257029 GCA_004027205.1 Ctenodactylus gundi | reverse complement strand
CTTATAAATGTATAATTGTTAAATGCTTGTGTATAAAATATAAATGAAAACTAATAATTACTAGTAACATAATAATTGCATTATATTAATTTTATTATATTCATATTCTGAGTAAAATTTCATAATTATTGATATTTTAGTCTAAGAAAATATTTAAAAATGCCTTCTTAAAACATTTGGTTTGTATTTATTAAAACCAAGGTTTCACAATTCAATAATATCACATGCTCTTTTAGTTAAAAATAATTACAGGCATGAATTGTTTAATAATGGGGTTATGTTCTGAGAAATGTTTCTTTAGCAATGTTTTTGTTTCACAAAATACCACAGTGCGCCCAAAATACTGGTTACCGTCTTACTAAGTAATAAAATCTCATGGGACTTCTATTATACATATTGTTCATTGTAGACTGAATTGTGGCACTTCACTAATTAATTATATCTGTATTAGAAAATATCACTCATTTTAATTCACTGTAACTGTCTGTTTAATATGCATACAGCTATAAAATATTTTAGTAAAAGTCAGCCATGGGAAAACATTGATACTTTGAAAATACTTTCAGAAAATAAAGTTATTCAACAGCTAGCTAATATTATTAAAATAGAATTTCCATTATACAGCATAAATGGCATCTCTTGCCAAAAAAGATAGCTATGAATTCATTTCCAAGATTAACATTAACTGAATTTTTCATATATTCTAAAACTATTTAATTACATAAGGCACTTGATCTGTAGAATTCAGGAGATAACATTTATTTTATTGGGGCGGGGCATAAATATTGCTGCACTCACATATAGGTGCTTCTGATTCTTCGGCCTTGGAAATCATGTTTGGAATTACAGTGATGGTTGCCTGGATTCTCACCCATCGGGGCTTGATCTGCAACTACACTACTGTAGTGGACTGTACCCTCTCAGCCTCTATCTTCTCATAATACAATCATTCATATAACCTCACGGTGCTGATTTCTGCTGATGTACACCTTGCTTTAGTTTATATGGAGCAATGGAGCATCCCCCTAGTATTGTGGAGAGAAATAGATGAGAAGAACGAGGTTGTAAAAATAGTCAATTTTGGCTTTGTGCAATAATGAAGGTGGAGAGTATAGTAGGAGTGACTGAGTGGAAAGGGGCAACAGGGTTTAAAGATTAGACACCAAAAGCGGAGACTGTGTAGAGGAGGAAGGGGGGATCTTCTAGCAAAAAAAAAAAAAAAAAAAAAAAAAAGGAGGAAAATCCGAAAAGTATTCTTTGACTACTTAAATGTAATGATTCCAGTCCGACACAATTGAGTCGCCAGTCCTGAATTCATTATTTTCGTATTTTACATTTTGTGTTTTCTTTTTTTATATCAAAAATAAAAATACAATTTTCATTGAAGAAAATTCACTAATAAAAATAAAGTCACAATTTGAAAACTATTGTCCACATGCAAATGTGGACGTTATGAATAATATTTTGTCAATTCACACACTAATGAGATGAATAGCAACTTATTTTCTAATGATCTGCTTTTTTTAACTGATCAGCTCTGATGAGAATATTAAAGGTCTCCAGTTTTATTTTGAATGCTAATATTCTTTTCAGACATTCGGAACATCATTTAAACTATTGTGCTTCTTTGTTACTGAATTGTGATAAATTGTGATAAATAATCAGTGGATTTATGAGAATGAAAGAACACTGAGGTTTTTTTTCTTCTATAAGAAGGAAGAGTTTTTTCTCCATGTTAAAAGAAAAAAAGACCCAGCCCTATTATATTTCTTTTAAAATATGAATGCCAAATAATGCAATGTAGGTTTTTTTAAACATTTGAAACAATTAAAAGGAGAAAATAATCACGCTGAATATGTACCCAAGTGTAAAACATAAAAACATACTTAAAATCAGAATCTATAAGTCTGACTGTTACCTTTGACTTTTATAGTCCAAGAAGATCATTTATGAACACACAATGTTAAATCATTTAATTGCTTGGTATTTGGGGCTTAAACCCAGTAATGAATATAATTGGTTTATGCTCTTTCATGGAAAAGATTCATAGGAGGGATTATGTCTCAGTTCTTGAAAAACTGGTTAATAGAGAAATCTGGTACCAAAGTGGGGTCATTTCTGGAATTAAAGTGACCATGTGGTTTACAATCTTTTCAAATCTAGTGTATGGAAAGATTTGGAAAGATTTTGAAATGAGGGCTCAAAAAGTCATGGAAAGCTGTAAAAAGAGGCTGATGAGTCATTTGAGGAACCACATTTTTATAGGCCTGCAGACAGTAGGTGCTAGGCTAAGGGGGCCTCAGAGAGGATCAAGGGTTTTACCTGCAATCGAACAAAGGCACTGTTTGTTAGATTACAGGAAAATATTTGTCTACATTTTCTTCATGCTTTGGATTTGAAGAAGACGGAAATTAAAGACAATGAACTAATTTATTTGTGAAAGAAAATTTCAAGGCTGTCATTTGGGTATTGTTAGCAGTTTCCGCTATATTTATTCTGAAAATTGAGGGCAAAATGCTGGACATAACATTTTTAAAAACCTAAAATTTAGCCCAAAGGAGCTAAATGTAAGGCTGCAGCAAAGAAGATGTGTTTATACAAAGATTATTGCCTTCAAATTGAAACCCAGTTCTTTGTACTGTGTCCAGAAATTCATATGGCCAAGAGGAAGAGAGAAGAAGAAGAAGAAGGAGGAGGAGGAGGAGGAGGAGGAGGAGGAGCAGGAGGAGGAGGAGGAGGAGGCGGCGGAATGCCTGACAGGGCCAACTTTACAGGCTCCAGAGCTACATAAGGGAAAGTTAAACACAGTTCTTGGACATTGGAACCAATATGTTTTTCCCCCTCTTGAGCTACATCTGGTCCTTTCCCTCTTTCTCTCTGACACCATTTTCATGCTGTGCTTTCTTCCCGCCTTGATCTCAGCATCTTCATTACACCATATGTTTTGTCAGATGTAACTGCTTTATAGACATGAGACAATTAAATAAATTTTCTAGAACTGTGAGCCATTTAGATCCTTTAATTGGAAGTCAGACATCATGTCTCAGGAAAGGGAAGACTGGCTATTTATGTTTAGAATGAAAATGAAACATATGAGTCCAAATGAAGTTAAAAATCAACCATATATTTTATTCTACTTGCTGAGTGTAAAAACAAATTGATAAATACCTACGAAAAAGGTCTTGAAATTAGTTGAACAATTTTGAGATTTGAAAAATTGTATGCCTCAAAGACAAATTTACATATGAGCAAAATTGCATAATTTATGCAACCATGTGTGCTGACAAACAGTAACCTAATAATAAGAAAGAGACTGGCATGGGTGTGAGGGACTGCATGGAGGGTGGAAGCAAATCAGAAATCTAGAAACTGACATTCAAAATTGCAGACAGCTATTTTACAACATTCCCATCACAATTTTTGGGTGGGAGCGGAAATATAATATTTTCAATAATTTGTATTAGAAATATTGTCTTAGTTACTTTTCGTTGCTCTGACTCAAAACCCGTCACTCGCAAATTTAGAAAAGGAAAGGTTTATTTTAGCTCACATTTTCAGAACATCACAGTCGTTTTAGGGGCGGCCGGCAGCAAAGTACATGGCAGAGACAGAGTTGGAGGCAGCTTCTCACAACATCACAAACAGGCAGGCAAGTTGAGACTAGTTGAGACTAGTCTTAGTCCCAGTCCTAGTCCTCTAAGGGAGGCAGAATGCAGCTTATACATCCTTCCAGGTCTTAGCCCAGTGATTAGCCCCATTTGCATCCGGGTGTGTGGAACGTGTGGCCACTACACACCCTCAATCCTAATTTACATGCCTTTAATCCTAACTTAACTGTAATCTACCCCTCCAGACTAGACCACCAACAGAACGTGGTTCCATAGACAATCCATAACATTAAAATACATGAGACGTTTGGGGGACAGTCCAGAGCCAACCCACAATAAATATACAGGCATTCTTTCATTGAAAAATACATTTTTTCTTCCTGACACTAATTCCATTCTCTATGAATCTGAGAACACAATGTAACAGTACAAACTTGATAAAAATAAAAGTAAAATATTCCCTGTATTAGCTTAGGCTAAATTGTGATAATTTTTTCTTAAAAATAGATTATGATTATTGAATGAGGATGATTATTGAATGACTAGTGTCATTATATTTTTAGTAAAAGCATAAAATTTGAATAAAAGTTAAGCTAATCTCTTAGGTTTGTAATATAAAATATGAAGAATAAAGGCAAGAAGGATGTCTCAAATTTTCTGTGATCCAACGTCTCGACCTAAAGACCTAGATTGGGTCACAATCCACAGATCGATGAGAATGACTGCAGAGAAGCCTGAGGCTCTGATTTTATACATCACTGAGCTCCATGATGATTGTAAAACAAGCACATTGGTGTCAGTCTTCCACACTTCAGATTTAAATCTAACATTTCTTCAATCACATTTATTTCTAATACTGCGAAATATGATTTTAAATTTTAAATGTGTATATAAACTTCTTGAAATTGTTAAAAAGCGATTTTAGATTTAGCAGGCATATCAGGGGCAAAGATTTCATCTGTAAAACTTCACCATAAAACCAGTGCTTCCATTCTGAAGAACACAGTCTAAAGAGCACATTTGTATAAGGTTGCATGTTTTGTCCATTGACAGATATGCAAAATAAAGTTTTAGTTTTCAGTACTAAGGAAGGGTTAAATTTCTATATAGTTTTTACCTGAGTAAAAAAAAAAATTGAACAGTGTCTAGTGAAAGTGTATTTTCCTAGTGATTTATATTCTGTGACTTAATTTTATGTAAAATATGCAGCATCTCCAAATTACGAATACTTTCATTAAAGGCTCAAACGTACTTGAAGATCAGCAGCACAGCTAAAAGATGTGAGCACCTTCTACAATTATATATATTCTTTCTGGGAAATATTTGCTTTTCTTCCTTGATCTCTCAGTCACTATCACATCTTTCCTATGTAAGAATCTGAAAATATACCTCTGCATTTCTTGAGTAATGAGCTACTGTTCCTCACAAAAATTTCTTATTTAACGTTTTTCCAATAACAAATCAGACTGAATACAATATTACATAAACCTCTCTGCTTGGACTTTCTATGTGTAGATTTATCTCTGAGCTGCTCTCCAACAAAAGCAATTCTAATTCCTGTTTAAACTTTTCTTTCATTCTTTGAGAGTAGGTAGAGATATTTTCTCCAACTCTAACTCAAAAGTAATATAATTTTAGTCATAAATGTTACTTACCCTAAACGTTTAAATCTTATCTTTCTTGCCTTTTCTGAGAAAATGTTACCTGCATGTGTCAGCTGGTTATTCTTCCATAGAACAAAAAAGTGGACATGTGTTCTAATATTCAGTGTTATTCAACATAAGGTGTAGATCAATTAAGGCTTCTCAGTGTAAATGTCATTCAAGGAAGTATTTCAATTAGAGAAGAGGAAGGTGCAGTTAGAATTGACCTACCGCATCTTTTATATCTCTCTCTTCCCACTTCAGCTCTTCCCAAAGGCTCACTAAAACAATACTACTGGTATTAGTCTTCTTGCATAATCTGATTGCCCCTCTAATTCCTAATGTAACATGTGTGCAAAAGGGAAAAACGTTCAGGTTCACTAACCCTCAACTTGTGATCTGTTCACTCAGTGCCATCTGCAAATCCTAGTTTCTCCAAAAGATAAACGTTTCTGTAATTTGCATAAACTTATTTGGAGAGCTTGAGAAAAGATAAAATTTTAGATGCCTGCAAATGCTAAATTGGTCTCTAAAGTTAACTTTCTTGCTTGTGTTTTCTTAGAACATATATTTATGTTTTATTTTATTTCCTATGTGCACTTCTACCTCACATCTAAGTTAGCTTGAAAAAAATTAAAAAGTATATATGTGTGTATGTGCACACATGTACACACATACACATACATTTGTGTATACATATGTATGTATACATACATACATTCTATATATATGAGACAGTCTCTCTCTCTCTCTCTCTCTCTCTCTCTCTCTCTCTCTAGTTCATGCTGCTTCTGAACTCACCACACAGCAGCCCAGGCTGGCCTTGAACTCACAGCAATCTTCCAGCCTTAGCCTCCGGCATGCTGGTGTTACAGAAGCACTCACCTCCAGGCCCTGCTTATGTTGTGTTAGGTAACTCAATCAAGGACCATGAGCTTTCTAGGCCACCACTGTAACCATTGTGCTATTTCTCCAGCCCCACAAGTATTTTTATTTGTTTTTTTTCTTTTGTTCATTTAGAATCATTTGTATTTTGTTGTGAATTTTGGCTGTCTAATTTTTAAGTTCACACTTAGAATTATTGCTGAATCTTGTGCACAATATGATGTTTTGGAAGATGCATACAATCTGGATTGGTGAAGATTTTGAATTTTTTTTACCTCATATAAATTTTGTGTTTACAGGAGCACATAATATCTCTATGCTTTTTATAATTGTAGTTATTTTGATACAATACTAATGTAACTTAATTAGGTTTAAACAGTCAAATTTTTAAGGCTATATCCTGTTTTTATCAGATATTTCTTGTTTTTCTTTTTTTATTTTTCCCCCTTAACACCAAAAAGAAGCATCATGGAGTTGGCAAAAGGAACAGAAAACGTGAGGAAAAAATAAAGGAAAGGCTTTGAATAAGGAAGGAGAAAAGGAAGAAAAAAGGCATAGAAAAAAGATGAAGGCAAAACAACTGAAGCAAAGAGACATATGTGTTAGTTGTGAATATACATCAGCGTGCTTCAATGGTTGTGAAAACTCGAGATTGTGTGCTGAGATGGCATTAGATTTAAAAGCCTGCCAGGAAGCAGGTATGATGATACACATCTGTAATCCTGACACTTTGGGAGACTGAGAGAGGAGAATTGCAGATATGAGCTCGGTCTGGGGTATTTAGTTACTCTAAATGAACCTGCCTCAAAATTTAAGAAAAAAGAATAAATAAAATAAATTCTTACTGAAGAGAACTTATAGAATGGATTCGGAAACTGGCAGCCACAATGGGACAGGGGTGTTTGGAATAAGGAATATCCTGTGAATTAATAGCAATATATCGTTAATGATAATTTTTTTAAATGTGATCATTTATGATAGTATTTGACACACTTAATATATTCAAGAAACGAGTGGTTTGGAGATTTTTTTGGTAGTATTTTTAAATCTACTTTACAAAGAGAATTTGAATCATCCAAATTTTATTTCCTAATTTCTACTTTTTCTATTGTTTTATAATTTGTCAGGTTCTTATATTAACACCCCAAAATTAAAATAAAAAAATTTTGCTTATATATACACAAAGAATAGAATTTTTCTTTGAATATCAGAATTAGTCATTTTATGTGGACATCAATGAGAGATTTTAAGCATCAAAGAAAAAGGTAAATTTATCTGCATATAGAACTGACTTCAGTTGAAAATATTTATCCTATTTGAAGTGCATGCTGGATAATTCCTCCATTAATTTGATGAATGTAGATAGTAATTTGTGATGGTGTAAGCCTCACAGTCTTATTTTTTTTTTCTCTCAGATGCCTAGGATTTGTTTTACTTTAATTATATAGGTCATTGCCTTAATTTTCTGTTTAACATTAGTTATAAAAATAGCTTTGTATTTCTAAAAAACATAGCCTTTTAATGAAGTTCTTTCTGCTACCACTTTTAACCTTTAAGCTCCCCACGTTATGGCTCTATATGTAAATCGCCACATTAGCAGTGACATTTTGCTTGATTTTGGAAATGAGCAACAGCAGGAAAACAGTGAACCGAAAGCTACTGCCTTCCGTTTTAATTCATATTATGGTCTTGTATAATTTCCCTTGGAACTTACTCTTGCATTTTTCTGCCTTGCTCCTCCTCTCTCCCAGTTCTCTCTTTTTTTCCTTTCATTTTCTCTTTTTCTTTGACATTCCCTCTGACAAATCTGTCATATTCTAGAATGACACAAACGTATTTGGACTCAAGTTTTTTATTAATGCTTTCTAAACAATATCTCATTTCAATAATTATTGAATATTATTTCACAAATTGAGATCAATATAATTTTATACTTATTTCTTCATTCATATATTTAAATATTGTAACAAAATTTTATTTTTGTTGAACTAAACATGTGTAAGCTGAGTGTGTTAGTTTAACAAAACAAAAATAGTAAGATATAAATAGAACCAAGGTCTTTAGTGAAATATGAGGTTTGAGATTATTTTAGTTATTTTTCCATTGTAGTGACTCAATATCTAACATCCACAACTTTAGGGAGAAGAGATTATTTGTTTGAATGATTGATTGGTTGATTTTTTTTGGTCGTGGGGATGATCTAGATCCAAACTCACACAATCTGCCCCTCACCAGCAAAAGACTCACATTTACTATTCTTATGCAAAATGTATTATATTTAGCCCTCTCTAAAAGTTACCAAAGCCCGAACAGTTCCAGAACCCCCAAACAAAAAGTTAAAGGCCAAAGTCTGTTCTGAGACTCAAAGCAAACTCTCAACTGGAGCTCTTGTGAAAACCAAAAATTTAAGCACTTTCAACATACAATGGCATAAGGTAAATATTCCCATTCCAAAAGGGAGGAGTAGAGGGAGAAAAAGGAATCAGAGGCAAGCAGGAAAGAAGCACAGCAGGACACTAACCAGACCCTGTAGTTTCATTTAATTCTATAGCTCTGTCTCCAAAACCCTGTGCAAGCTGTGAGGAGATATGAGCTCCAGAGGGATTGAGTGGCCCACACACTTACATATTTGCCTCTAGCTGAAACCTCCCTCTCCTCTCCTTTGGGCTGGGTGCTCACAGCCTGCTGCTTTCCTTATCTGAAACTTCTTGGGTCTAGCCTTTCCAATCTAAACTTCAATCAGTATTCTGGTCTTCTAAGCTCTGACCAGTATCTTCCAGCAAGCTCTGCTCAGAGCACTCTAAGGCTTCTCCATCTGGTAGCTCCAAAACTTTTCACACTCCTGTAAACCAGTTTCAAAGGCTTCCAAACCACATGGTCAGGTAAAGTTACAGAGGTAAAGGCACATCTCTGGTACCAATTTATCTTTTAGTTACTTTTTCATTCCTGTGACTCAATACTAAGCATCTATAACTTTAGGGAGAAAAGATTTATTTTTAGCTCATAGTTTCAGAAAGTCACAGACCAATCACAAGAAGTGGATGGAAATAGTTGAACCCTGTGGTGGGTCTGGAGTAACACAGATAGCTTCCTGTGGCCCAGCTAAAAAGAGCCAAGCGAGAAAGCAAAGCAGAACTAGAACACATCCACCCATGTAAAGCCTCACGCATCCCCCTTTCAGCCTAACCCCATCTCCCAGTACTGTACAATATCCATAGAAACACGAGGCTTTGGGGGGACATTCCAGACTCAAACCACAACAGAAATCAATTTGATATTTCCTCAAAAGAAAATTTTACTTTCTACTAAATTCAGTTTTCGGATAACACAACTATATTCCATTGACTTATAACTCCATTCGGCTTAAGAATTTTACTTTTGGGCTAGAGGAATGGCACAGTGGTTAAAGCACTTGCCTTGCAAGCACATGGACCTGAGTTCCCTTCCCCAGCACTACATAAAGCTGGGCCTGGTGGCACACGCCTGTAATCCCAGTCCTCAGGAGACTGAGGCAGGTGGATTGTCCAGGGCCAGCCTAGGCTACACCAGTGAGTTCAAGACCAGTGTGGGCTACAGAACAGGACCCTGTCTCAATAAATAAATAAATAAATAAATAAATTTAAATAAGTTAATTAAATAAAATAAAAATTTACTTTAGAAAATTCTTACTCATCTCATTTTCCCTGTTGATATTGTTTACTATGTTTACCTTGGAACAATTAAGGCTACTAAATTTATGTTTGATAGTAATGTGTGAAAATTACAATGAAAAGTAGACAGAAAAGGAAGGCAAATTTATTAATTTAACTTTCAGTTTTACTCCAGTTAAATTTTTTTCTTTTTTTTTTTTTTTTTTTTTTGGTATTGTGATTTAGGGCATCAGGAATGACTCGGAGTCACTAAGTGAGACTTGGAAATATTAAGAATCACGATTATGCTTCGGCATTCGCAGTTGCTCATTTTTGTCTATTTTTCAGAGTGAATATTTTGGGGAGAGAAAATTTAACCTCAACAAAGTTAAAGCAAAGAAAAGTATACTTGATAACTGGTAACTGTTTATACAGTTTATACAACCTCAAATCCTGAAGCCGTAAATATATATATATATATATATATATATCTTTCCTTTCACTTATTCAGCATATCCTAGGTAACCACCGAGTTCATGAGCAGTAATGGCGTACGCAGCGCTGTGCACGTTTCTCACCCTCCAGCCTGCAAGCAGATTCACCAGGAAATACCCTCGAGGCATCCAGTACTCCCAGTCAGAGGCTTCTGGATACAAATGAGGCCGGACTCAATAGAGAAATCACCAGGATTGTGAAAAATCAAAATAATACCTCTTTTTCTTTTCTTTTAGTATATATTTGTGATACATATTTTTTGACATATGCACAACTTGGGGAACTGGTGTATACACACACAACGTGTATATTTATTTATCTTTTATTCTCTCATTCCCTTTCCCGACTGGTTCCCTGCTTACTTTGTTCTCTGGGGCCCCTCCCATGTTGAGGAAGTCTTTATAAATATCATTTTCCTCAGCTGATATGTGAGATAAGTTGAAAAGATGAAGATTGAAGAAAAGAGCCACTTACTAAAAAGTCAAGGTGGAAAATAATGAAGATTTGAATCTCTATAGAGAAATCGTGTTGCACAAGAGATGACCAATGAGACCTATTCAAGATGGAAAACCACCAGAACTGAGTGACCTTTGCAAAGATAAGTTACTGGAGAGAGGAGACATAGGATCACAAATCACAGTCTTACTCACTTTGGGAAATGTTGTGGCCTATGTAGCAAATGCCTGGTGAAGAAAAGCAGAAAAAAATCTTTCATTTATTTATTACTGAGTTATTGAAGATTATTGTATTATTAAATTAATGAAGATTTTTATACTTAGTTTTCTAAAATCTACCAAGAACTTTATTTGCTTCAATAATCTAACTGTAAATGAAAATATGAAATTTAGTAATATGAATAATGTGAAAGAACATCCATCACTTAAATTTTGTTTTTTTTCATATTGTTATAACCATATTAATGAGCAGCGTAATGTACCAAGAAAACAAACACAGTATTGAGAAAATAATTTATCGTGATTCTACTAAGTATTAGATTGTGGTTTTATCTATAGCCCTTAAATTAAAACTCTAGTATCTTCTTATTTATAGCTAAGTATTAACATAATTGTTGAATAGAACTAGAAATTGACATTAAAGATATTGTAACACAGCATTTTCACACACACCTGCACACACATGCACACTTGTTTTTTCTTTCTTTCTTTCTTTCTTCTTTTTTTTTTAGAAATTAGGTTTTCTTAGGTAAATTTTAAAAACAATCATATAATAAACACGAGGAACAGCCGTAAGAAAAGATTGGGAATTTCTATGATCACCCAAAATCTTATTACTTATTCATTAATTCTTACTTATATTTTAACAGAAATGAGGACTTCCTTGATCTTTTGGTCTATATTTTTATTTTACTGAAGAAATAAAGATAATCAAAATAAATGGAGCTGAGGAGATAGGTCAGTGGTAAAACACTTGCCTGGCTCCCTCAAGGCCCTAGGTTCAATCAAAATAGAAACCCCCCCAAAATAAAATAATTATATTTATGCTTATGTAACATGCTTGGGAGGACAATCAGAATTTAAATGATTTCATGAATGTGGGTCCATTAAAGCACAACCCATCTTAATTTTGAATGTAAGATAATAAAATTGTTGAGATTATTAGTATTAGCTATAATAAAATTCATGAGTCATATTCTTTCTTAAAACATTGAAAAGAACCTGTGTCTTAGTTACTTTTTCATTGCTGTGACTCAATACCTGACACCCACAAACTTAGGAAGGAAAGATTTATTTTTACTCACAGTGTCGAAGGTCACCGTCCATTCAGGGGTCGCCAGCAACAATAACAATCGATGTACATGGCAGAGAGAGGTGGAGGCTGCTTCCCCGGACATACAGGAAGACAAACTGAAGCTCGTTGAGACTAATCCCCCTCCTCCAGGAAGGCAGGTGCAGCTTATATATCCTTTCAGGTCTCCGCCCAGTAACCACTCCCTCCTCCATCCAGGTGTGGCCACTATACACCGTTAATCCTAACTTAATTGCAATCCACCCCTCTACACCAGACCACAATCCACCAACATCACATGGTTCCATTAAAATTCATGAGACTTTTGGGGGACACTCCAAATCCTAATCACAACAGCCTGACAGGTCATTTGTGCTTTTATATACTACTACTGTTTGAATTTACGGCATCTTCCCAACATCTTATTTGTTTGGAAGGTGACTGAATCATGGTGCTATAGTCATTAGTGGATTAATTGGTTTTTGGGGTTCATGTGCTAAGGCAAGGCTTGCCTGGAGGAATGGGTTGTTGGACTCATGGCTTGTAAAAGAACATTCTTCTTTTTCTTTTTCTTCAATAATTTTATTGTGGTAAAAAATTCACAAGACATAAAACTTATTTTTTTTTCTGCAAATACATGAATTCCAAATTCTGTAACACATTAGAACCTTGGTGAAACAGACCAAGCACAAAAAAAGGACATTCTTGTCTCTATCACTTCTTTTTTCTATTTCTACCAAGTGCTGTCCTTGGCCAGAGACCCTGCCCTTCCACAGGCCCTTTACTCATTGATAGCCAACAGTATTTAGACTAATATCACTGAAACTGTGAGCAAAACTAAACCACTCATTCCTTAAGCTGAGGGTGTCAGGTATTGTAGTCATTAATAGAAAACTAGATAGGCCATACAACAAACCTTAGAAATTATTAGGAAGTAGTTATTTTCACATGAGAGATATAATTTTTATTTAAAGGATTCACACATGGTCAATTGTGAGACTAGATTTTATATCAAACTGCATTTTAAATGTACAATGTTGTTATTTTTTCTATTTCAATTCTTGTGAAAACTAATATAGTTAACTGCAAGACTTATCTGAAAACATGTAAAAGTAGATTGTATGGCTGTTGCATGTAAACTAAGTCACCTTGGAATGCTGTCTCTTGTGGTAATGACGGCTATAATATTCTCGTATAGGCTTGTGATGTCCACTTGAGTAATGCCTAGGTTATCTCTAATGAATCTTCATGAAATTTGACTAAAGTAAGGATACTAATGAATTTTAATTACTGGAGCAAATTACTAGACACCTGTAGCATGAAAGGGAGATCAGTTAGGCATATAATTTTAGAAGTTTGAGTTCATGGTTCTCTGGATCCAAGGCAGAAACATAAATATGGAAGGCAAGGTGAATAAAAGCTGCATATACATTGCAAGTAGACAGTAGAACACAGAGAAAGAGCACCAGGGACAGATTAATCCTCCAAAAACATTCCCTAGGTGGACCACTTCCTCCAATGCACCCCACTTCCAATCAGCATGTCTAGCTATGGCCATCAGGGAATGAATCAGCATACGAGCATACTGCCTATGAGATCCAGTCATTTCACTAGGAGTCTCTTAATCCAGAAAAGTTGACAAGGAAAATTTACCGCCACAACTACACCCTTGTCAATCAACATCTCTTTCAATCATACTTAATCTCCAACTAAGCAGTATAGCAAGCCAATACTTGCACCTACCTTATTAATGTGATCTTGCATGCAGCCAGAAAATGGAATAATTCCTTTTGTAAAATCTCAGTAATTCTAATATTGATGAAAAATTTAAGCTTGGCGTCTCTCTCAAGAGTGAGGAAAAAATCTTGATACATGAGTAACCTTCAAAAATTCAACTTACATTACGCCACGTCATAATGGCAATAAGTAAATATTCTTATTTTAAAAGTGAGAAATTGAGGGGTTAAAAAAAATCTGACAAAAGCAAAATTGAATTTCGGCTAGTAAAAAATTTCAACCACATAGCTTCTTGTATAACCGCCAGGACACACAGAAGTGAGTTGTGACTTCACATACCTCAGGAATATCCACACATGTGGCCTTGCTACTTGTAGCTCATATGGCCTCTCCCTTAGCTTTGTGGTTCTTTTTGTTTGCAACTTTCCTTGGAAGATATTATACATGTCCAACATTTCAAATATCATGAGGCCACTACTGCTCCTTTCATTGCATTTGCACATCTTTCTACATCCTCTTCTCTAGGACACATTGCCTGGCTTCTCAGGGTATTTTATGAAACTTTTCTGGAAGTCTCTCTGATCCCATAAACCTTATGTTCTGCAGGCCAAGAAAACCACCATCACGTGGGCAGCACCACAGTCCACAGTCTGCCTCTAAAGTGAAAAGTAACCAGGCCCCTGAGCACCAGACTGCAGTGTCTTCTTGTTGGGGCCCTCAGGGCCCGAGAGCCTCAGCATTGAGGGCCTTGGCCACGTTCCTTCCCACGAAGAAGCATTTACTGTCTGGAATTTAAGTCACGTGTTGTTCTGCTTGAAATTTGGGTCAGGTGTTGAACCACGGACTGTTCTAAAGAGGAAGTCCCAAGGTGGGGTGATGGGTCTGGAGAGTTTGGTAGCCTATTAGATTGCTTGTATGCTAATGTTAGCCTATTAGATTGCTTGTATGCTAATGTGTAGCCTATTAGATTGCTTGTATGTTAATGTGGGTATGGAAGGTTATTTAAGCTTGGGCTTTGCGGAATAAGGGGGGTCCAGTCCAGTCGGGTCCAGTCGTCGAGTCAGTCAACGTTCCACGATCGAGAGAGTCCGTGTGGTGTCTTTGCCGGTCGAAGATGCCACATCTTCTCAACTTCAAGGTAGATAAACATGGTAAAATGAATTCTGAAGATCCAATTCCTTAGTCAGCCCCTCTCAAAAGGGGATCCAGGGTTTCTTTTCCAAAATGAATGGTTTGTGCTTTGGTACATTTTGATCTGCAATGGGTCAGGTCTTGCTTATTGACGAGTTGCTCTTAAAGGCATTTGTCTTCTTATCCAGATATTCAAGGCAGTTGGTGTTGCTGACTTTGATTGCACAAATATTGTCAACAGCTACACTTTTGACTCATTTTCTTATATGGCTCTTGTCTGGCTCAAATTTAACTTTTTTCAGGTCTTTCTGTTCTGTTTTTCTCTGGATTCTTAATATTAACTTTGCTAAGAGCATTAAGTAACACTCATGCCACACTATAAACCTTAGACTTCCTAAAAATTTACATCATCAGATTAGCCTGTCACCTCAACTTCGACCTCACACCATGTCTAAACATGGTAGAATTATATTTGTAGAGTGAAACACACATGGACATAAGGTCTTCATTCCCATTCCAAATGACAGAATACTGTCCTTTATTTTTCATATTTTTTTCCCACAATTCTGGTCTTCCAAACATTGCCCAAAATTATTCTTAATTATCTACTTACAGTACTCTACAGTTACTCCTTCTCAATTGGAAAAAAAAAATCTCAAGTTTATCAACTCTCACTTAAACTACTTCCAAAGGCTTCTAAACCACACGGTTTAGTGTAGTCACAGAAAGATCTCAACCTTTTAGCTACCTCTCTCTTTTTTGTCAACATTTTTTTCACTGTGACCAAAATTCATGACACACACTATTTAAAGAAAGAAAGATTGATTAGGCTCCAAATATGAGAGGTATAAATTCAATCTTGTCTGTTACCTAAAAAGAAAGATCACAGTGCAACAAAAGTGTTTGCCTTCTACTGGCCAGTAAGAAAAGCTCTAGGAGTCAGCTCCAGGGAGAGAGTTAGCTCATTAAGAATGGCTCCTAATGACTCACCCTCCTCCCGGGCCCCACCTCCTAAGAGCACACCTAAAGCATCAAAGAGTAAGCCACTGTACTCAGTGATTCACTTGCTTTTTAATGCTGTTTGATACTTAATAATTTCTGCATATATATATATATATATATATATATATATATATATATATATGTGTGTGTGTGTGTGTGTGTGTGTGTGTGTGTATGCACTGTTTGTGGGGTTGTGTATACAGAAGAGAGAGAAAGAAAATGAGAGAAGAAAGAGAGAATTCATTCTAATTTGAGGCTAGACTTAAAAACTGATATAGAGATAAATTTTGAATATTCTCTGGTGTTTATATTCTGATAACAGGTAAAGCAATAAACAAATGGAAATGAAATGGGGAAAGTTCATGTTAAAACTATTAAATTTATTTAAAAATTCCATAGATTTAAAAGAATGTATGTGCATTTTACAATTTCATTAACGTTATCTACATTTGCCAAAAAATATTCTCAGTCTTCAAAATATTACATACTTTGCTGTACATATTGGAAATTTGTTGTAATTTAATTTCTATTTAGCTAATAATTGAAAGTAAAATTTTATGTGCCTATAAGTTAGTATGTACATGGTGAAATGCTTGTTCAAAGAATTTCTCCAGTCTTAACTAAGTTGTTTGACTATTATTCAATCAGAAGAATTTTGTTTTACATACATTATATACAAAAATGATATTGCTTATTGTATGTATTTGATTAATTTCTTCACAAGAAAGGGTAGGACAGGTGGGCAGGCTCCTTTAATGTCCTCTGTGTAACACTGGGTCAGATCAGTTCAGAGTTTCACTCTTATAATGCAAATCAATAATGTACCGGTTTCACAAAGACCTTGGGCTGTGAGGACTCATATTTGGGAATTTGATTTAAAATCTTGATCCACTACCTACTGCTTTTTCATAAAATACAAATTTTTCTTCTTTATTTCTAACCTTGAAATCTTCTGTCAATGATCAACACCCAATCAGTCTTAATAAAACAATCTTTGTCAGCCTTAATGTCAACTAGATAGAACTAATAAACTGCTGGAGAGATGATTATATCACTGATGAAGTAGACTTATCTGTGGGTTAATGCACTGGTTTTGCTTAGCTAAATGCACTATTAGGAGGTGGGACCCAGTTAAAGCAACAGGGCACTGGTGTGCACAATTTGAGTGCAGGCAGACATTTTTCCTGTGACCTCTATTTGTGCTCTGATTTCTGGTCACCATTAAATGGGAAGGTTTGCTCTGCCAGAACTTTCATTTATGACATTTATTTCTCAGAGCCAGTCTACCCTTATATGTTTCTAATGAAATCTTAACCAAAATTATCAATTTTGTCATTTAGATTTTGTACATCAGATATTCTGTCTTAGCCACAGAAGAGGTGACCACCAATATGCTGTTAACACTATTGTTGACTAAATTACTGGCTCATAATAATACAAAGTTTAAAAATAAAAAGATTTAAGTATCTTAGATATGTTAAATGTCTATTTATAATTTTGACCATAACTTAATTTGCAGGTTAACTATTTATGTTGGATTTAGGCCAATTCTTCTGCACCCATGTATGTCTCCCTAGAGATTTCCAGAAGTTTGTTTGGAAAAGGAAGGAAAAAGAAAAGGAAAGGAAAGGAAAGGAAAAAGGAAAAGACCTCAACCAAATCTCTTCCTTAGATTGTGAAAGATTACGGGATGAGATGGTGTGGGGACACACGGGGATAAAATGGTGCTGGACAAATGCCTCAGGGGCGTTAACAAAAAGTTTTCCGCCCTCGTGGACAGTGCGTGATCATAATGTAGTTGTTTAAGCCCGATACATGCTGGTGTGAATATGTGGCTACTTGGCTAAAGAGGCAGACTGTTATGGAATGCCTTTTTTTTTTTTTTTCTGTACAAGTTTTTTTTAAGTCTCTTGCTGTGTTTCAAGTGTTGACATTCCATCCTGTGTAGACTTCAGAGTCTTTTACCCACAGTTAATCAATACAGATGTGGAGAAATAGAAGAAAATATGTAATGTTAAAAAATAGAGGAACAATAGAAAAGTATAAGAAGTAAGGCGGGAAAGAATTTGAACAGTTAAGAGAAATGATAATTGTAACGACTTCTAGTCATGCTTCTTAAACTATCCTATGAGCTGGATTCCTGGTATCTTCTGACATTTTATTTTTTAACTTCAGATTTCCTATTTTTGTTCCTTTTGATATCCATTCCCAATCCATTTTACAACTGTTTAAAGGCAAGACTTTTACTGTATAAATCCCATTGTAATTTAATTACCTGGGCATTTTCTGTTCTCATGGCAAAACTTTTATTAACATGTCAGTCTGTTTTAAGGAAACAGCGGGTTTTATTTTTTCATGCAGAAATTACTTAACAAAGATGTGTTTCTCTAAACAAGTATCCCTGATAACATGTAGGTTATTATAACTTTTATGGCACACATGCAAATACATAGAAAAGCTTCCTGACTTGCATAATTTGTTCTGTTGCATTGTGAGATCTCCTTCTATGCCTTTATTTTTTCCCACATGCTAGCAATAACTCAAACTTCTGTCAGATCAGAACTATTTGTGAAACTCATTACAACATATTTCTGCTACCCGACCCATTCTCAAGTTTAAATTTTAACAGGTCTAATGTAAATATGTGCATCTGAAGTTCTATGTTCTCACTGAATGTATTTTTTTATGAATCACATTGAAGAACTTCCTCATTCACTGATTTGTCTTCTTTAATAACATTTATTATCTTTAATAACACTTTATAAACATTAGCACACTGTTCCATCATTTAGTTAAAATATTGTTGTAAATTCAATTAAACTGTTATTGATGATTTATTTAGTGGTATATTTAAAATACAAAATAATAATTCTGTTCAAATATTTGCTCTTAAATTTAAAATGAGTGTGGTCACCATGGCTTGAGGTCTTCCTCATAGTACAATATCCACTTTTTTCAAATGTTCCTTATTTTTAATAATAATCTACTCATGTCCATTTTATATCTTTATATAATATATTTTCCCTTAAATTTTTGAGCTGAATATATATATATAGACAAATTTAAAGCATGAGGTATTGTTTTCATAGTAAAGAGAGTCTTAAGAAATTACATCATCCTCTAGTGCAGTAGAAGTACATATTAGTAGATAATTCTTTTATGAGAAGAACTGAAATAAAATTTGGATAATATTCCTATTATTTTCATCCTTGAAAATATTTCATGTTCTACATTTTAATTAATACAATTTTGAATTCCCACATGGCAATATTTTTACTATTATTAGTGATTTTCAATTAAATACATAGACATATGTACATGTAGGTGTCTTAAGTGTCTATGTGTCTTTTGTAAGGCTGTATTCTAGTGATTATATCACTAGTTTTTTATATTTATGTGTTTACTTTGAAAATATGTTTATACTTTATTTTATGTTGAAAAGAGATTAGTGGATGTTTTGTTATTATGTATTTATTTCTTTCACTACTTTTGGAAAACTTACAGTCATTATAATTAAAAGTAAATTTTCTACAACTTTTATTTTTCTACTGACTGAAACTTTTACTGTATTTAGATTAATATTCTGAAGTTCTTCCTCTCAGTTCATATGTGAACATCCAAAATTCAGCTCAAATATTATACTATAGAGTGAATGTTATTCATATTTTTTGCAGGAACACTTTATGTTAATCTTCATATCTTCATCTTATCATTATTATTTCCCCTCATTATTAGCTCTCAATTCAATATCACTTCCAAGAGAACAAAGTTTAATATGTTCTTCCTAAGTTTATACAGAGAATGTGTTTTCCAGAGTTAAACAAGAAGGAAGTCTATAATACTAAGTCAATTAGATATGCAAAATAGCTAAATAATGTATTAAGATTTTTAGTGTAAATATTGAAAGAATAAAGACTTCGAGACAATTTCACAAGTAGTGTGACATGAAAACTTGTACACAAACACATATATGTATTTATGTGTATGTGCATAAGTAAATATAAATGCTCAAAGTTATATATGCACATATAATCACTATGATGATAATAAATAACAAGATTTACTTATGAGATTGATTTAAGAAAATAATATCTATCAAAGTTCAAATAATTATAATTGCCATAACATTTTATTTGAATGAACAAAGAAATAATACATAACTCAAGACCATCTCAACTCTGTCACATGTTACATTTTTGGTAGTAAAAAATCACCAATTCTTTGATCGGTTTACATATTTATAAAATAAAAATTCATAGTAAGTATAATCATCTACTGTGGCAAAATTTGCACTAACTAGGGCTCATGTGTTATTCAATAAATTGCTGCCTTTAAGTAAAGTTTTATTTAGTTATGTTCAGCATTACATTAATTTACAAGCATACGTTGAGGCCAAATTATCATTTAATAAATTTGAACAAATAACTAAATTTATCTACCTGATTTTAGAATTGCATCATGATTTTAGAGTTGATTAGTTTTAATAAGTATATTCAATTCACATATCTGTTCTTGATGAAAAATTAAGAATGAAGGTGACTTTTAAATTTATAATCTCAGCAGTTTCGCAGTACAAGTATATCACTCTCAGATGAGGAGCTCAATATCATGTTTCAAGCTTTCTTCGGTTTTCATACTTTCAAGAGTATCTAAATAAACTTTGCATAGATAATGTCCCCAGAATTGTTTTTGAGGTAAAAATGATAGTATTTAGAAGTGTGAAATTGTATCTTAATCCAAAAACCATGTTAACATTATCCATTTCTGGGGACTTAACTTGCTGTAATGCTATATCCAATTTGCTGTTAAACTGAAACTTTCTTCCCATTATTTGTTGTTGGCATTTATATAAAATATACTTAGAACAATATAAATAGAAGAAAAACTTGTGATTTCTATCCTGCACGTTATTAACAGTGCCACAAAAATATGCCACAGGGAAAGCAACTCGGTGATGGAATTTAGCAGCTCAGTAAGCATGTAAAACTGATTTGTTTCAATGGGATATATTAACACAAACAAGAAGACATCTTGTAGTGACAATCTTAATTAACTTGTATTTGGTCAGGCTATATTATTTTTCAAATTTTAAAACAAGTGCAGTTCGAATAATTGAAATTACTATATTTAATGTTATTCACTCTCCCTTTTTAAAAATTCTAATTGTAATTGCTGGATTTCTCTCTGCAAATACAGCCACAATGATAAATTTCACTTATAACAATATCATGACATTCATCAGGTGAGTGTGTGCAGTTCAAAAATTTATTACAGTATATGTGACCGTGTCATTTTGTATATGCCATGATCATTTTATTTGAACCTAACAGCAGTATATTTTAAGTAAATTGCAGCATGCCCATCAATAATTTATTGACCATAAATGGCCATGTGCGGAAAATATTCTCTGGTGGTGAAATTAAAAAGATCACAATCACATTAAAATAGGTCCAAAATGTTAAAGAATTGTTGGTCAAGTGTTTCAGAAAAATAGGTTTTAATAAAATTAATTTATTTTGATAACTGATTAATAAAAAGGTTAAATGATTTTTCATCTTACTACAGTATTTCTGGCTGGGAAAATATTGTAGTCTGACAGAAACATAGACACAATCACATGGCTATTTGATATTTCAATCCCTGAAGTGTATGTCCACATTTATCAGTTCAGATTTTAAGTTTTATAATAACAATCATTGTTTTCATTTATTCCTTTTTTATATCTTACATATCTTTGATTTTATTTTTACCTGAAAAATTTGCAATGTCCGTAGTGTTTTCGCTTAAATACTATCCACAACATTAAATACTATCTAAAATATTATTAAATCACAAATACAAAAATCTCAATTTCATTATCCCACGCTGGTAATGATCAATTTTTAAATGTTAATTTTAACATATTTTGATAAATATGTCTTTTCCCCCACTATTTTTATTAATATACATACGCAATACATGCTGAATGTTGACAATGAACTTGAGTATTTTGTGCACGTATATATCGTATCAACTTTACAATCCTTTCCCATTTTTGACCCTCCCACATCCTCCCTATCCCTTCCCCCCAGTTCTGTCTATCGCATCATGTAGTTCTACAGAATGTCTGTATTCTGGGTTTTCCAAGTCAAAGAGACTATACAGTACTTAACATATTTAGTGTTCCACATCTAAATCATTTCACTTAAGTCACCACTCTTTAGCTCAGCTTCCTCCTCCTCGAATAGGACACAATGGTCAAATCTGGATACCTCTTCTCTGAGTCCAACGGATCCGTTTATTGGGATATTTGCCAAAAGTTCTATCTATCTATCTATCTATCTATCTATCTATATATATATATATATATATATATATTCTTAAACCTGGCCTTACCTACCAATGCACATTAGAAAATAACTACAAGCATGTAATTCAAAAGACTAGTGAATATGACAAAAAGGAAAAAAATATGTCTTTTTAAAGAAAAGAAAAGTGTAAACCTCACTCTGGAGGCCATTACAGCATACAATTTTTTTTCTTTAGTTTTGACATCCGTAAAATTCTTTATCCTCGGTGTCCTAGTAACCTAAATAACTAACTTTTTTCTATAGCAGGAGGTTGAGAATTGCTAGATTAAGGGGTTAACAGGCTTGCATCAGGTGAGAGTCCACGTGTAGATTTGAAATGGTGGCTTCATCATATGCACTTGGTGGAAAGGTGGGAGAGAAATAATATTTGGAAGATGGGTGGGATGGGGAGAATAAGTTGATCAGAGACGCAGAGTGAGAAGGAGGGACACAGAAATAATCCTTGAGCAAACCCTCATGCCCCTTCTGATAAGGGCATTAATCTTTCATGAAGGCTGTACACTGATAACCTAATCACTCCTAAAGGTAACTTTCTTTTTCGTCACCTAGTAGGGACCAGAATCTATTACATGAACCTTGTGGAGACAAGAACATTCCTTGCAGAAAATGCAGTGTCACGATTTTCACCATCCTACAGGATTTTCCACATCCCTTTTCTCCCAAACACCTAAAATCAGGAAAGATAAAACTAGTATGTTGTATGTAAACTTCCCCTGGGCAGACCTCTGCTGCCCCTGCTCCCTGAGGTCATTGTCCCAACATGAGAATGATTTTCCTTCTTTTCAAGCATTTTCTTTTTTCAGAAAAAGCAATCACTTCTCTTAAGGCTTTAGTTTTCTCATATTTCCCATCATGCTTTTTGTTATAAGGAGCTGGCGGCTCTAGCTCTGCACAATGCTGAGAAGGAAAGACAGTTTCTCTTCCATTCACACAAAAATATTGGTATCAGGGACTCACTGGGAATTCTAAGTGTGTCTAATTACTGTAAAATATGGAAGTCACCTGGCACAAATGGGTGGGAGCTAAAATATCAAGATATTTTGAGAACCTGCCAGATTGGGAGTGCTTGCATGTAATGAATGCTTGAAAATCAGAGTGCTTATCCCTACTGCACAAACTTAGTGTTGAGTTGTCCATGATGTGGCTCATGTGGATGTCTTAGGGAAGAAAATGTCACCTTTCCTGGAAGATCTTTTTTTTTTTTTCTTTCTGAGGGAAAATATGAGGCAAAATAACAATGATATACTTGTTCTTAAAAAACATCATCAAGTCTTGCCCTTCATATGATCGTGTTCTGAAGCCTGGTATACATGCTTTCTGTTTTGCAGCCTGCGTCTCTCCTGCCTGATTAGCCCTATCACCATAGATTCTGTTTTCCACATTTCAATATAATGCATGAAAACTCAGAATGCCTTGCTCAATAACCTAGAGAAGGCAAATGGTAGCAGTAGTCAGTAATTGATAGCAATTTAGAATACTTATATCCTCTTAGTACCAAGAGTATTGTCAGAACTATACTCACCACATCCCATCATGTTTTCTACATTCTTAGTTTCTCAGAACTGGAATTATCTTTTTTTTCTGAACCATAGCTAAAAGTAATAAGAAAATGCTTTCAGAGACTCCAGACTTGATTAATAATATAAACTAGGGGATCTGTCTTGGGAGACTATTCACCAATCATCAAAGTCAATAGCAATGCACTTTTAATACTCATAAATATATTTTTAAACATGGGTATAAAATGATAAAATTAACATAAGTTAATTTTTTGCAATATTAATAGACCTTAAACTGAGAAGAATATATTCATATTTTACATCATCTCTATAAGTACATTTCATTTCCAAAATTGTAGTTTGGGATAAGGATAATTGAATATTTGCTGTCTAAGATTTTTGCTCCAAAGCTTCGAATTCACATTATTGTGGCAAATGGTGGTGTAAAAAATTATCTGTCAGGTTCTCATGTTTTACTTATATAAATATATTAATATTTGTTTTCAGTTAACCTTAATCTTTAAGTCTATACACTAATATCCTACATTAGATCTTGCATTTACTCAAAACTACACAAACTTTCAAAGGACAGCTCCCTCATAGCCTAGAAAATTTCAACTGTAAGGATATTTTCCTCAAGTTCTCCATGCAATTTTAAGCAAGTGAAATTTCCTTGATCAAAGTCTACTCTAAATATGATCATTTCACCCTAAATTTAAAATCACAAAATTCAATTTCAAATTTGATACTCCTTATATTGTGTTATATGTGAAATAGCATAATATAATTTAGAAACCAAATCTTCAGTTTTAATGCATACTGCATCTCAAAAGGATAACAGCTGCTCAGCATATGGAGGTGTATATTAGTTTAAAATTAGTAATTTAGTGAGTTGTTTCTTAGTCCCATTTGTAATAGTGTGTGTGTAGAAGTGTCATGAGTAACTATTATTTTACAGTGTATGTTACAGAAATTCTGGTCAGAGAATCATAGAATTAAAAATCATATGTTACATTTTAATTTTATCTATTATAGAACATCTCTGACAAAAAGATTTACAGAACTGAATTGCTCTAGGGTAGATTCTATATATTGTAAATATTGAAATAATTATTATTAAAATCATATTTTAGAAGACTTCAAAATTTCCAACTAAATCAGCAGATCCCAAAGACAGTGATAAACACAATGTTTGACTATAATATATAATAGAACAAGAAAAAATTTTAAAAAGAAATGTTCAGTTTATTAAAATATGAAAGTATGAATATAGATGCATATATATTTTAGTAATATGAATTCATTGAAAGTAAAAGTTCAAAAATAAAAGAATATAAATAAAACCTTAAAACTCAATCTAATTTATATGTATGCAATATTATATGTAATGTTTCTGACAACCCACTCACATCATATATAAAATATTTCTTAAAAATATTGTATACTAAGTCATCAAAAAATGCCTCAATCATTTTTAGAGCCTGTAATAAAATGCAACATGCTCTCTAATCATAATCATAACAGAAAGAGAGCCAGGATCAATTAATTACATAAAATTTCAAAGTTTAAAAATTAAAGGAATTAAGAATTCATTATTTATGTAAGAAATTTGATGGAAAACAAAATCATTTGAGCACAATACGAATGAAAATATACAAAAATGCTTGCAAGACAACTGTAGTGCTCACTGAAGGTGGCAGATTCAATTAGTAAAATGTATGAATATTGGTGAATAGATTTGAATATGAAAATATTACTTATGTCAAATAATACAGCTTATAGTCACCACTAAAATTTTCATCTTCAAAAAACTAAAAAACAAAGAAAATTGTACCGAAATTAAAAATAACATTTTAAAGATATTTTACTGTAGTAATATAACAAGATAAAAAAGTTTAAAAATGCTTAGCTTCTTAAGAATATAAAATAAATAAACCCTACAAATGATGTCATGGTTTAAAAGAAGAGAAACAGAGTTTCAAAATAAGAAGTGCACAACCACTAGACGATGTCACCTGACAACACACAAACACTTAAGCAAAGGGAAGATGAAACACACAGTTACACAAATGCAATATTGTATAACAATTTCAATACATTCAGTTAAACCTATTTCCTGAAAATCTTCACTAAAATATCATATCAGAGCATAAAATGCTAATTATGGTTTTATGCACCTTGTATATCTTAACCTTTGATCAAAATGTTTCTAATAAATAGGTTCTAGTGCAAAATCATTTTACTTATGATTTCTACATATTGTTTAATGTAAGAAAAAAATCAATCCCAAGGAAAGTATTTCAGAGAAACAATGAAAAAAAAAGTTTGACGTATAATTCTTTTAGTCAAACATAACCCTGAAAACAAATCATGATGAGGAAATTACAAGTAAAAATATATATACTAGTAATTTTCATCACCATTAATGCCATGGTCATTAGCAAGTTAGGATCTTTATTCTCCTGGGATATGGGAAAAATAATATGCTGGAACCGTATTTGCATTATTTTATTAATTTGATATTGGCTTAAAGATAAAAATAGCCATAGTCAAGCATCTAAAGGCTAAGAAGGAGTCATAAACACAGTGCAAACAAAAACAAAAGATATGGAATCCATTTTTGATAAAATCCTTACAATATGAGAATGGAAAATGACCTTACCAGAATGAACGAACAGTGAAAACATTCAGCTATCATATTACTTAACATTATAGTTCTATTTTTTTCCTGAAAGATTAAGAACACGTCCAAGATATTAGCTATCTCCTTGGTCTACAAACATTTCATTAACAGCCTTAGTCAACATAATTTTGGGGAAAAAGAAGAAAAAAACACAGCTGGCTTTATGTTTAGGACAAAAGTGACATTTGTAGAAAATCCTACAAACAAAACATGAACTAGTAGCAAATTTCATGTGACTACTGCATATGTATGACATAAACTATTTAAGTGTATATAATTAAGCAATTATTGTATGAAAAATAAAGTTTTAAGATACTCCTAGTGAAGCACAAAAATGAATCATTGTATATGCAGTTAAATTATTTCTGACACAGGTTCTAAGACAAATAGTTGTTGACAAAATGGGTATTTGTCTGCAAAACCATGAGGTTTGACTCTTAACTTTTCCAAAATATTCAAGATTCATCTCAAAGACAAAGGTCCAAATCGTAAAACACAACACTATAAAACTCTTCGAAGGAAACAGGAAAAGACACGATGATATTGAACTTAAATTTTATATTATTATTTATTCTATATGACAAATAAAATACAGGCAATAAATATAAAAATAGATAATTCGGACTACAACACAATGAGAAATTTTTGTTATCGAGGGAAATAATAAATAATGGAAAGACACCACAAATAATGAGAGAATAAATGTGACTCGTGCGTTTAGTATGAGCCAAATGACCAAAATATAGAAAGAACTTCAACTCAGAAAAAAGGATGGTTAAACCTATTAAAATAGTATGTCATACATTCAGCTCAATGTTTTAATATTTCTACCTATGATCTCTTAGGCCTTCAATCAATCCTGACCTTTTCTCATACTTTGTCTACAAATTATTCGTGAAAATATCATTCATTTAAATAACCAGAAGAGCCCTTGGTTTTTCTTTTTGGTAATCCATGTTTCCTTTACTCAGTTTTCACACATGTATATTTCTGAGAGAGAACAGGGCAGAGAAATATAAGGTGTATGTATGCATAAGTATATGTCTTAAATGTACAAGTGATAAGGGAAATATATATATGTATAATTATGCATGAAAAATGATACAGATATTGTACTTTTCAAAAAGCATTTTATGTAAACACATATTTTAATAACATTACAAGACTATAGCATTGCATAACTATTTTTTAAAATATATGCTATAGATTTAAAAATTAAGCTGAAAATTGTAAATATCTTACACACACTAGCACAAATTAGCCAAGATAAATGGTGGTTTGTTTATTCTTTATGTTTTTAATAGAGAGGTAAAGCAATGTGCCCTGCTTCTCATGCAGTTATACAAAAGTACAAATCCATACATGCTTCATATGGTCAGCACAACGATTTTTTTGCGCACGATTTTTTCTACTTCCGGGTTAATGGCATGATCTGCTTGTTTTCTTTGCCAAAACACTATGGATATTTTGCAATTTTGAAAACGTCTAGCTCATTTAGTGAGTAAGAACCGTTCGTATGAAAGTAAGACTTTAAAATATTTTGGCAATATGTGAAGACAGATAATTGCTGCTTGACAGTGTGTAAAATTATGTCTGTCACCAACGTGACTTCTAGACCAACACCCAAGGCACAGTTTTTACCCTCCAATTTATTAAAACAGTTTTCATATTACACTATGGCTAAAAGGCCTTAAGAAAATGGTTATCCTTTGAGACATAAAAATAGAATTTAATTTACACCTGTGTTACATGCCATTTAGTGTGCTTGAGAATATGGAGTTTTGCAACTCTTCTGTACTGTCATTTTTAGAAACTCAAATTACTTACAAATTAACTTTTTCTGAAATTTCATTGAAGATCTACAAAAGAATAAATTTGAAGTTCTGCTAGAGTATATTTTGAGTTTATTTATCATGTAAGTGGGTACTCTTTCTCAATTATGAATGACAAAAATTATGAAACATATGATGTAATGAAATTGCAAAATCAATATGTATAATAGTGTGTCAAACAATGGGTTGAAACTAAAATGCTTTTGATATCCATAAAAATAATTTTAGAGAGAAAATCAACAATTTCTAGTCTTAGGTTTCAACATCATTACTCAAAGGAATATTCAACACATATTTAATTATTGATATTCAATATATATGTTCAACATAAAATTGTTATTTAAATTATTTCTTTTATTAAATTATCATTTATTGATTTAGGACTGCTAATAACTAATTTTTCCCATTAAAGAACATGGCGTGTGAAGGCGGTTTGAGTCCACAGAATGACTAAAGCCAGGGTACAAAATATTATTTTTTCTCCACAAAGAGATGTAAATTAGTTGAAAAATGACTTAATTTGAAGAGATTAATTAGAATAATGTACACTTTGGGGACTTAAATTGCTATGACCAAAATTTTAGATTTTCCTGAGTGCTTTTATATCTTTGACTTTAAACAATTTTATTAATTTGCAAATATAAAGAAAAAATGACTTTTAGCATTTAAATGAGTGAATTGGAATGCAATTCCTCCGTTTGCTATGATTTCTTTAATATGCAGTTAGGGTACCATCTTGTACGATGATCATTCTGAATTTAATAGATCAGTGGAATTATGTCAGATTATCTTGTTTCCAAAATAATTTGCAGAACTTCACAAATTTCATGACTGTTTCAGTTTTTGGTATTTTTTAATAAATAATAATTTAACATTTGCATGCCAGAGTTTTCAATTGCTAAATGAAATATGATTAATGCATACAATAAATGAAATAAAGAAATATAACATAATTATATTCCCAGGTCAGAAAATTAATGACTGAAAGATAACTTGTCCATCAAATATACATTGGATTCAAATCTTTTTTCTTACATACTAAGTGAATTACTACTTTTTGAAAACATCTAGCTTTTTGTGGGCTGAAAGTCAAAAATTCTCACTACATTAATGCTGTAATTACTTGATATTAAGTTTCATATTTTAGAATGAGAAATTTTAATTATTTTTTTTCTAATCTACTCCTTGTATCTTTTTGCATGATAACTCATGAGATGACCCCAATGCAATATTTATTTTTCTTTTCAAGGAACAGAAGGTACTCTATCAAGAAAAAAAAAAAATATATATATATATATAGAAAGGGCAAAGAATGTGGATCATGCTTCTGCTAATTGGAAAGAGACCCAGAACTATGGGAAAACTCCATAAGAAAAATTCTATCCATGAATTACAAACATTGATATCTTTCTTTACATATGCTTTGTCAAACAATCACAGATTATTATTTTTATCTAAAGAAATATACTTAGAAATTAATTTTGAAGTAATGAATAAAATTAGTTTCCAATGTCAATTTTTTTTTGCCTATAATTATATATACTCTGACTTACTCATTTATTCCTTGATGGGACCCAGCATCTAACATCCATAATTTAAGGGCAAAAAGGTTTATTTTTAGCTCACAGTGTCAGAAAATTCATTCATGCATGGCTGTTAAAGGTGGAAGCCACATGTGGCGGCCCAGCAGGAGTAAAGCTGTTTGCCCAAAGGCAACAGGAAGTTCAATGAGTGCAGGAGTGCAGGGCTATGCAATGCCCTTCCGGGTCACGTCTCAGTGATCCTCCGACTCCGGTCAGGCTCACCTCCTAGCAGCACACGGAGTCCATAGGTATTCCAAAACGCCCAAACGTGAGGCTTTTGGGAGACGTTTCTGATCCAAACTACACCGAAGAAGATCAACCATGAAACCACTTGTAACACGGTTTGAGATGTGTTCTATATTCTTTTATAGTAAACATATAGATAGCATCGCTTTGCTGATTTCCAGTAGCGGATTTTTTAAACAAACAAGTAACTCATTGCTTTAACAAAAATATATAATTTTAAGAGTGGAAAATATTAAACCTGCTGCAGAAATGAAAAACGAAGCTTACTTCAGTGAGCTCTAGGGCAATGCGTTCTAAGTTATCTACTATCCAAAATATTCATATTATTGAAAATTGCATATGATAGAAAAAATATAGCTTGGTGGTAAGTTTATCATAATTGCTCTTAAGAATACATAAAATTCTTAACGTCATAAAAGAGTACTTTGACAAATCTTAAGCTTAAAATGAGATGAAAGAGAAAAACTAATGAGTTTGGGCTATGCATTTATTAAGATTTGTTCCTGAATATAACTTTTAAATTACATTAATTATAAGGCATTAAATAAATGGTGTATAGATAAAAGTCTTTGTTTGTTTTGCCACTATGCTATTGACATGAAAGAACATAACTCCTAATTTTTATTTCTGTAAACCCCATTTAATTATTTTTAAAACTGCCATTTTCTTATAAAGACTCCTAAAAGGAGTATTTTCTCATCTGGAAAAGTACTTGGGATTGTGTTACAGAAAGCACTGAATAAATGTACGTAGAGTGTCACTGTGAGCACTCTTTAAGCTATTTTTTTCCAGAGTAAATGAAGCCAAACAAAGATTTTTTTGTAACTTATTACAAATAAAGTTATAAACTAGTTTAATATTAAAATAAGCTGACATGTAATTTACTGCAAAATGAATGTAGCATAAGAAATTTGATTAAGTATTTTGACCACAAATATTGAAATAATACATATGTTAACTTGTATGTATTCATATATACATGGATGCATATGTACACATATATGTATGCATGTATATCAAATTAAGAAAAATAAAAACTGATTGCATATAAATTAGCTATTGGAATTAGCTTCAGCTCAAATATATGTAATGAAGTTCACTTACATATGAAGATCTAAAAGCTGTAAATTTCACTCTAAATCATGTTAAGACATGTGTGTAAAACTATTGAAACTGCAGGTCTTTTTTTCCAGCTTTGACATTTTTCCCTGCTTGTTCTATAAATGGATTAGTGCTTAAACAATGAAAGTCCTTGCATACAAACATGATAAATGTAACTGTACTATATTTTTCTATGCCACTATTATTCATCAATTAAATCCTAACTAGAAGAATCTGTATCTTTAAACCAATTTTCAGTGACACCAATTTTACATGAACCTGTGAGAAATCATTCAAACTCCTCCGAAACCATCTTCCAGGTGGTGTTGCTTCTGTAGTTGATAATCTGAAATACTATTGTTATGAAATAGGCAGGTAGCATTGGTATTACAGAAATTAATGCATAAAACAGAGAACTACTAGAAAAACATTTTGATGCACTTGCAAGAATCATATTTTTAAAATATATGTTTATACACATATATGTATATAAAGTAGATAAGCACTTTTTTTTTTTTTGAGACAGGGTCTTGCCCTGCAGTCCAGGATGGTTCTGAACTCATTATGGAGTCCAGGCTGGCCTTGGACTTGCTGCAATCCTCCTTCCTGAGTCTCCTGAGTGCTGGAATTACAAGTGTGAGCCACCACACCCAGCTTTTGTGGTGCTGGGGAATCTAATTTGGGTACTTAGCACTTGTCATGTGGTGTGCTATGCAAGCACTTTAACCACTGAGCTATTCCTCCAGCCCGAAAAGTACTTTTAAAAACTCTGTATAGCAACAAACTAAATCATGACAATCACAATTATAAATCATGTATTGATATCACTAAATAAAACAGTTTCAACCATTCAGGGTTAGTTTTGAATAATTCTTGAAGGTGCCATTAGGATTTTGAAGAAAATATTAGGTGACAATTAATGTTCCTGGGTAGTGTTTTCCAAGAATGAATGAATAAGTCAAAGTGTGCATAGATCCTTACACAGTAAACAAGGAAGGATGACAAGAAGAGGAACAATTTTATAGATGATGCTTATCAAGTTTTCATATTGAAAAATGGTTATTTAAAATAAAATTTAGGAATTAGAAAAAAGATAGTATAATGGCCTCTTACCTATTGTTACATTGGATATATTTCATGTCATTTCTTGTATTTATTCATATCAAAAATATACACAGTTGTGCTCACTTGCTACTCAAATTATAATCAGCATAATGGCAACACTGGTATCACAGTGGGGTCTCAAGAAATACTACCTTATCACATGAACTGCATGAGAAGTTGCCTTTTGATAAGATCTCATGTGTCTTATATATGAATTAATACTTTTGAAGAATTTTGTAATATACCACTAATAAATATACTTAAATAGGTACTAAATTTAACTTTCAAATGAACTATACCATTATTGATACACTGCATTTCTTAAAATATGCACATTGAACTATATTTCTACCTGTAATTTCAAACAAAATCCATCATTAATAAGTTATTAGGACTGTACCAGTTAACAATAGAAGTTATATTTGATAGTTATTATTGATAACACCAAACATAAATTTTCATCAGCAGCTGTAGTTATGGTCTAGATCTCCAGCCTTATTACATAAGTCAAAGCATAGTTTAAGAATAACATGACTCACAGAAAACATAAAATAATTATTCTTATTAGATCATCAGAAAATAGCAAAGGAATTTTAATGTCTTTGTTCAAGCAAGAAACGAAAATACATAGTTTTTGTATAAGAGAAATTTTTGTTTTTTCAGCAAGTTATTTTGACTTATTTGCCCTTGGTGTCCACAAGCCATGTAGACCACGAGAATCGGTCAAGCTTTCCCTCTGGCAAGGGGGGTGATTTAGGGTTTTCTTCCTGAAGTTTAATTCCTGAAAGTGATTGCGTTGTCACAATAAACCGTTCTCAGTCCATCCCTCTCATCGAATACCGTATACCAACTGTTTATTTTACAACAAAGGCCATTTAAAGCTTTGACTCACCTAATAACAGTTCTCTGGAACAGTGAGTAGAGGAAGAGCCATCTCTTGTTTTCATAGTGGAAAATATTGTGATTTGAAAGAATGCTCGTATTTTAAAGTGTCCTTCCTACTCTAGATACCAAGTACTTATTATCATTTCCATGATTAGAATACAAATGGATGAAACCCTAGGTCCTGTTCCTTCATCCTACAATGCCAGTGGAAAGGAATAAATCCTCACCGATAAGTCATAAGCAAAACCAGTGATCCTTTTCCCACAGAGAGCAATCCATCCAGGTGTAAGCTCCCCGCTATGCCTGCCTGGGGAGACACGAATTGTTTGGTCATTGAGGAAAGATGGGAGTGAGGTTTAAAAGTGCAAACTTTAGTATTCTTCTATTATAATTTTACAGCAAATAGTATTCGGAAATAAGACAGGTTCCTATTCTACTTATGAAGAAATGTTTTAAGTTGATAAGGCAGTCAAATTCATCCATCATAGGTGCTATCTTCTCTTTTGATTGGTATAAATTTCAAGCACACTGTGAGCAAGTGTTTTTCACTTTAGCTTGTGTGTGTGAGAACTCTCAGGTTCTAAATAAATGCAGTTCTTGAATTTACATGTTTGTAAAAAATATGAACAATTATTATAACCCTTCACTTCTGTTAACTTGACAGAACAAGTTGATACATGAGCAGAAATTGGAATTGAGAAGACATAGTTGGCCAGAAACTTTCGCGGACACAGCTTCAGCCAGGATCAGCCAGAATCCGGCCAAGTACTGAAGCCCCAGAATTTACCTAGGTAAATATTGGGCCTAATCACCTTCGTACGGTATCTACTCAATGGTCTTAGTCTCAACACACACTCAGCTTCTTTATCCATTTATTTGAAGGGAGTGTCACCATAAATGTTTTAAATTTGAATTTATAACATCCACTAGTTGATTCCTAAGACCATCTTTCACTGTCAGTTGTGCTTTTCATATCTTCACTACCCTAGAAACACGTATAACATTTCCTTTACTGTCTTTACTTCTCTCTTTTTTTTCATGGATACATTGACAAGCAGGTATCTGCCATTAGTGCTTCTATTTCATCTATTTTTTCCAATTCTTTTTCTTACCAAGAGAAGGTATACCAGTATTTCTCCTTTATCCTTTAGGTAAAGGAGAAAAAAAAATACATTACCTGGTCACCATCAAAGATTTCCATGTTGCATTGGTCACTTCTCTATGTTCAAATTACCTCGGTGTCGCTTTGAGCACTGTTTCTTCTTGATATATGATTTTAGTAGTCTTGTAGATACAAAACTACACATTTGTGACTACTCATGTGTTCTGTATGCATGTGTGTGGGGGGAGTGAATTTCTGAATTTAAGACAGGGTCTTATTAAGTTGCCTATGCTGGGCTCAAACTTCTTGCCTCATTCTGGATTGTGATGTATTTAATATTTAGTCCTCAGCTTTAATGTTTTAAATATTTATTCTTCTTCCAATCAGATGATTAAATTATTTTATCATATATAAATCTGTCCCAGATTTATATTGCCTACCCTCATTGAATACCTGAAACAAATATCCTTCACTTGATGTTTCATGTGAATTCCATGTATCTGCTAAACACATGCCAGTAATCAAACCATTTTTTGGAGGGAATACATGGATATTTTTTTATTCCTAATTGATCTTCAGTTTTTAAAACCCAGTGTAAGTAATTATTATGTAGTATTCTTTGTGTTTTTCTCCATCCAATCAGAAAAACCTACATCTTTTTACCAAAATAAATCTTGAAAATGGTGACTTTTAGGGTTAGTTTATTCTTCTCTCTGAACAAGTTACCATTAAAACATGCCTAGGTTCACAGGAGCACTCTGACAGTTTCCTATGTCTGCATTTTTCACACATAAATTTGAGAACTATCTAAAATGAGTTACATTGTTTTAATTACTAAATCAAACCTTCATTTGAGAATAGATTCTAATACAATAATAATAAATTACAGACTCTTTGTGATTATCTAACAAAGATTAATCTTCCTGGTCCAAGACTTCAGTTTTAAAATCATCATTGAGCTGCCTCATAAATCCATTGGTACCTAAAGTAGCTAGCTGCTAATTTTCTGGTAGTTTCTTGGATTGATGTTTACATTTTAAGGCCTTCACCTTCTATTTTCTACAGGAGAGTTATTCTACTTAAATATTCAGGTCCTTACAATATCTCCTTATATGCTGCTTTCTCCAATGAACTGTTGCTAGCCTTCTGACATATAGTATACTTGTTTTTCTCTATATTTGTTATTTGAAATGATTTAGTATAGAAAACCTGATATTTCCTATATGATATGTACATGGACTGTCTCTGTTAATCAGATTACGATATCCATGAGTTAAAAAGAATTTTTCTGTTCATAGTTGTATCTCAAGTACTTAACACTATATTATACATATTAGTGCACGCAAGCTATGATTAAATAAATGAATTGTTTATACTCAGCATCTGAGCCACATGTGTTCTGTTTTGGGTGAGTTCCAAACCAAAGAGAAAAGATGGAATTTTGCCCATGTATAGGTATTTATAATAGATGAAACAACACATGTTAAGTATAATATTTTAAATAAAGTTTTGTATTTCTTAATATTTATGTGTAATCATGTCATAGTGCAATTTATATACTTAGGCTCAAATTCACTCTTCTGAATTGCAAAAAAGTTTAATTTTTGTCATTATAGGCAATAAAAAGGTAGAGAATTGGAGAGTTCATTGGACTTAACTCTAGAATATTTCATTTTTTTCTTTATGACAGTTTTATGAAAAATATGACCACAAACAACTTCAGTATATATAGGATCGGTCAGTCACAAAAGTCACTCAGTAGAGTGGAGATTCTAAGTAAAAGTAGGTAGTGAAAAAACTTTTCTCAGTTGTATAATTTTCAGTTTTTAAATATAAAAAACAAAAACTATTAGTGGCTTCTCATGCATAGTAGCACCAAAAATAAAGCTTAGTTACTGCTCTACATGATAAAAAAAATACTTTATATTTTCATAGTCCTATAGCCGAAGGATACAAATAGTAACGCCAATGTAAAATATCTGGTTATGAATTATAAATTATCTTAAACGAATTCTCCATGTAGTTAATAAATCATGACGGGTTTAGTTTTTTCTTTTCATAATAAATAGTCTTGCTCTTCCATTTCAAAATGCGAATGCTTCAGTTCTTTGATATGTTCATTTATTGATTTGGCTTTTTTGTTAATGCAATACTGTTTTATACTTAAGTGAATTATATGATCAATATCTTTGTATGACAGTTACAAATGCATATGAACTTGGATAGATGATTGTTAAGTAGCCAGCCTTTATTGAAGCAGAGGCAACTTGTGTCCAAAGCGGTTATGACCTGTTGGGGGGGGGGAGGGGGGCAAGAGAGAACTTTTAAATGATGAGTAGAGTTCATGTAGGACAGAGAAAACCATATCTGGTTATCGCTTGTCCTAGTTATTGCTTAACCTAGCAAGTACATTACTTAACAGCCAACACCTAGCCTGATAAGAATGTCAACTTCTGTTGGGATGGCACCCATGAAATCAGGAGTCATTTGTGCCTTGCATCAGAGTGGGTGTCCAACAGACGTGTAAATAACATCTTTTCAAAGGTTAATGTGTGGGTAAACAAACAGATATCATTTTTTCTTTGCTTCTATAGAATTATGTGCAGTAGGAAAATGAGAAGAATAATGTAGTACAAATGTATGAAGGACTTGTTTTTATGATTGTGTGTATTTGCGACCATGAGCCATGTATTGTCTGCCAACTCCTTCATTAGCCCCTAAGAAGTGTTGCTCTTCTCAGAGAACACTTCTGTGTCTTTTTAATGCTTCTGGGTTTTCCTACTCTGTTTTTGCTAGTTAGAGTTATGGATTAATGTTTGGCTCTTGTTTTTCTTCATTTTCTTTTATTTTTTCTTTCATTTTACTTTATTTCATATTACTATTGATAGAATTTGCAAATCAATAAACATGCTTGCAAAAGGTCTAAATAAATGTGAGAAAGAAATGACTCCAATAAATTTAGAATTTTAGTATCTTTTGATATAAGGTACCAACAATATAATGCAATCCATATATGATTTATATCCTCATCTTTTATAATACATACTCTCAATTACCTTCTGGATTACTTATGTAGTTTGTAGTATTATTAAAAATATACCTGTGTAAACCTTAAATTTTGCATGTATACATATCAAAAAATGGGGGAAAATATGCCTGTGTAAACCTAAATAATATTTATTCCTCTTTTGCATTAGAATTCATGATACTTTTAGTGATGATATACAATTATCACTTGTATTATTTCCAAAGAAGATAATTGATTAGAGTAATGCTATCATTAGGAAGCTCTTAGAAAAATAAGACAATAAAAACTAAATTATGTTCATTAACCAAGATAATGTGGATTTTTTATGTGTTAGTATTTTCTATCTCACCTATTCAAAGGAACATGCTCTATTTGTCATAGTGATGGCCTCTGTAGAGTGCTGGGAATCGCTGTCTGTCCTTATTGTACCTGCCTTCTGCTAGTATTTTCTCTCTTTGAGAAATCAATGGATAAGATTAAAAAATAAGCAAGAGTGCTTTATAGGTACAAATATACACAGTGAAGAGAGGTAAAGAGGCAATAAGAAAAAAAGAAAAAATGTACACAGTTCAAGATCATAGCAAAATAGGAGGAAACATTTGCTGAAAATTGAATCCTGGTAGACAAATATAAATTATTGTGAATAGGATCATTTTTACTGACTCATATCATTTTATTCCTAAAGAACAGTTGTTAAACTACTTAAAGTAAAAATTATATTTTAGAACAATATTGGAATCGAAAAGTTGCTTATAAGATTATATATCAACCATGCTCAACTACTCCACGCCTAATATCTTATCATCATCAATGTCTTCCATTCACACGATTTATTTGTTACAGTTAATAAAAATACTGAGATATTACATTTAGTTATGAATACTACCTTCTTCAGGCTTTGTTGTTTTTCCTGGTAGATTTTTTCCACTCCAGGACTCCACATTACACAAGTCTTCTCTAACTCTTACTAAATAGCACACGTCTTAGGTTTTCCTTGTATTAGATGATCTTGAGTATTTCAAGCAGTATTATTTAGGTATCTTGCAGAATCTCCCTTAATTATTTTTTTCATTTTATTGTCTTTATTGTCCATCTTAAACTAATATCTTTTCAGAAGCAGATTTATGTGAGAAATATGTTATTGTTATACCATTGCAAGCATGCACAAAATAAAAATCATTTTGTGGTCGAAAATTATCACTGGTTGCAAATACTTTTTATTTTCTCCAGTGATAAGTTACTTTTGTCCCCCTTTCCATAAAGCACATTAGGTGTGGACCTTACTAGGCCCAGTAGGCACAGCCCTCATTTAAGGAATGAAGTATCCTGTATTACCTTGACAAAAGTAGAGTGTCAACATGTATTATTTAGAGTTTTCCATTCTTGTGCAGTGATGTGTCTATTCCCTTATGTTTACTTACTTATTTTATTATTTATTTTCATTACTATGCAATCATAAATAGTTACTCTGTATTTTAGCTTACCATTAAGTGCAAATATTTTATATCAGAACATCTTTGATTTTTGGGAGTTTACTCATTTGTTCCTGAAGGCTTTTGAAATCCCTCCTTCAAAAAGTGAGCTCTTTTGGTTTTCTTTTCTGTTGCTTTTGGTTCACCGTTGTTTGGTCTTTGAGTTTCTATTGCTTTCTGGAAGTAGATGCTACCTTCTAGCTCATTTTGTTGTTTATTTTCTTTCTCAGTTCTAGATTCAGCAGATAGTCTAGTGTTTTAGAACATTCTGTGGGAAGCAGTGTTGGAGAGCTGATACTGTGGGTGGTTACACGCATCTTTAGTTCCAGCACTCTGGAAGTATGAACCCAGATGGAGTAATTTAATGACTTAATAAGACTCTTGCCAACACTGAAATAAAAAAGGCTAGAAATACAGATGGACTTTAAAACTTTCGGTTTACTCTCCAATACAAAACTACAACATAATAAAACAAAACAAAACAAAATAACAGTGACAAAAAACCTGAGTGCTACAAACAGTTGCTCCTCGGGAATTTTATATACATGTATATATTTGTACAAAAATCATTTGTATCAATATTGAGCTATGAAATACCTCCTTGCTTCTCCAACCTTATTTCCACCACTTTTAATTGCTTTTTCCCCTCATTTTTATTGATATGTATAAGCTCAAAATTTAAGGTTTATAATGAAATTAAGCATTTTGTGCATATATATATATTTTCAAGGTGACAAGGACTTTCCCACTCTCCTTTTGTCCCTCCCTCTACCCACCACACCCTCCTTCCCCACCCTACCCTCCTGGTTCACTTTGCTTTTCGTTTTAAGTTCCATGAGATAGTTGTGATCTGGGTATCTCATATCAGAGAGACCATTAGATGTTTCACCTTCTGCTTCTGACTCACTTCACTAAGCATGATGTTCTCAAGTTTCTTCCATTTGCCTGCAAAAGACTCCACGCTGTTGGACTTTATAGATGCATAGTATTCTATTGTGTATAAATACCACAGTTTGTTTATCCATTGGTCTGTTGATGGGTATTTTGGTGACTTCCACAATTTAGATATTGTTAGTTGTGCTGCTATCAACATCTGTTATGGATGTCAGTTGCTTTTGTAAACCCCCTTTAATATAACAACGAACCAGGTACCTACTACCATTGACTTTCTTAAATGTGTAGTTTCCAATATATACTAATTGTGGTTTTAAAATAACTGACCAATAGAATCTTAAAACATCCTACTCAATTATTAGAGATTTATTTAGTCTTATAAACTCCATACATTTCCAGCGCTGTTTTCATTGAGTGCTTTGTTTTTTTTTTTAACTCATTTCTTTAGTGAGTTGATTTTCTTAATTTCTAATTTATTTATTTTGTCACTTTCTTGAAACCCTTAGTGCCTTTAGATTTTGAATAACATTGTTTTCGTTAAGATTATTTGCTAGACTGTGAAATCCTGTTCGTTTGACAGATGCTTACTGTCTTGAATGCACCCTTGTAATGACGTCTCCTGGAGCAGTGATTTGCCCTGTGAAATTCCCTATGCTTGAGCAATTTAGTTTCTTGCCCTGAATCTGAGGGATGTAGGATCTGTTTACTGACTCAATACTTCTTTTTTTCTGTTTCAGAAATTCACATAATTTAAACCACAGCTATGCAGGTTTTTCAGACTGTCTTTGTTCATTTAGATATTTAACTCAAACACCATTTTGTCATTTCATGGCTTCAAAGCATGTGTCTTTTTATCACTAAGTGACTTTCCATTACATGTATATATTACAGATGGTTACTTCATCGGTTTTTTGGTGAATATCTTGGTTATTTTTGTTTTTTAAACAAACATGAATAAACTTCCACATAAACATATGCAAGTTTTATATGAGCATGTTTTTTTTTAATAGCTTGGTAAACACTAGCAAGGTAATTTCTGGTTTGCAGAGTAAGATTCTTTAATTTTATAGAAAAGTGATGGAAGAATAAGTCAGCAGTTAGAACCTTTGACTATCAAACAAGAGGCCCTGATTTTAATTTGGCAGAAAACATAAACTATGCAGTGTGGCACAAGGCTGTTAATACAGCTCATGAGGCAGATGCAGGGGGATTGCCATGACTTTGAAACCTCCAAGCAGAGCAAGTTCAAGACAAGCTTGGACTACAGAATGAGACTTTGTCTCAATAATAATAATAATAATAATAATAATAATAATAATAATAATAGAAATCTGCCTATATTCTTGTGTGACTGTACCTTTGGATGCCTTCCAAAATTTAATGAGGTCCTCCTATTGCCTCATGTCATTGTGTTTTCCATTGACAGCTTTTATATTTCAGTACTCTGATAATTATGGTAGTAATATCTTATTAGTTCTCATATGCATTTTAAAAACAAATAATATTAAATGCTGTTTGAGCTTGTTATTTGAAATCTGAAAACTCATTGATGTGCCCAAACTTGTTTTCTTAAATTGAAATTAAAATGTTTGTTTACTTCTTAAATATACTTTTTCAATCTGCTGACTTATCTTTTTGTCCTTTCAGTAGCCATTTGCAAAGCCAGTTTTAAATCTTAATACTTATAAACATGTTCATTGGTTCATCATGCTTGATAGTGGAGCTGTGATTAATAACTAAGTCCTGAATTAGGATCCACATATGCTACTGATTATATTTACTTAATACATTTTACAAGTTTTTTTGTTTTATATTTAGGTGAACAAGCAATTTGTTTTAATTTTTCTATAAGTGCAATTTTCAAGTCAAGGTAGGTTTCAATATATTGATGTCAATTGTCCTGATTTTTAAGACTTACTTCAAATTTTTAGTTGTATTTAGTTATTTTTTTACATCAAAGATGAGCTGACTATATGTGTGAGTCTAGTTTCATATTCTTCATTTTACTTCATTGATCTCTGTGTGTATTTTATATTAATGCATTGCTATACTGAAAATTGTATGTTTAAAATATCAAACATGTATGGAATGTCTTCAAAATTTTTAATATTGATTTTTGCTGTCAGAGTTCTTCAAATTTTTATACACATTTCATTTGTCAGTGACAACAAAATTGTTCACTGAAGATTGAATGATATTGTACTAAATTTTAAATCAAAGGTTAAAGAGAACTTTTGAGAAAAAAGCATCCTTGTAAAAGGTAAATCATTCTGCTCATCATTCTTGATAATATGATTTTCTTCCTATATCCACATATATAGTGGATTATACTTAAGGATAAATAAAAGTTTAAACATTCTTGAATATTTTGAGAGAATATATAACCAAATTACATATCAGCAGAATCAATAATATTTGAGAATGTTTTCATCTATGTTCATGAAAAATAATTATTAGCATCATTTCTTTGATCAGTGGTTACCTTGATCTTTTGTTTTATGTCACAATTAACTTTTGAATTTTCATAGTAACTACTCCAGGAAATGTCTGTTGCAGATCTTCTGGCTCTTACAGAAGATTGCTAATGTCGGTATTTCAAATTAGCACGTTCTGTTTTCAATATTAGGTCTTTATTGAGAAACAAAAAATGGGAAGATAAAAGCTTTCACTGCGTGTGAGGGGAATCCTAAGTGCTCTGCCCCCTGAGCACCACTTCATGGCTTAAAACAGCAGGTGTCTGATCACTCAAAGGTCTGTAAATGCAAAAGTGACTAGGTCTGAAAGAAAATCTTTGCATAAATTACATGTGGCAAACATATACTTAAGTTGTATCAATTTCTCAGGCTTTCAGTTATAAGAATATAACATCATCAATTTAATAAAACTTTGAGAAAAATAAATCAAAGAACATAACTGGATGATAAATGCTTACTTGAAAACTGATTTAATAAAATATTAACTACAATTCTAAAAGAGACAACTAATTAGAGATCTCTTTCTAGATAGTGAGGGCTTTACCACTCTATTTTTGCTTCTAAGTAAAGATCTGTTGTTCAAAAAAAAGAAAGAGTGATAAAAGGAAAAGCTAAATTAAATAAATAAATAAATAAATGCACAGACTGATTTTCCTTCACACTCTGGTAGAATTTTTTGTTCTTCTGAAATATTTAAAATATTCCATTGCCATTTACAAATTGTATTCCAGAAAGTGTTCTAACATAGGCATATAATTTTAGAAGAATGTTGTTAGTTTACAAAAAATGCTTTTAAAAATTTAGCAAATATGTAAATACATATATATATATAAATAAATAGGTATATGTATTATATATTTATTTTTGAGACAGGGTCTTACTCTGATCCAGCCCTTTTCTATCCTTACTGTGTAGCTCAGGCTGACCTTGAACTCACAGAAATAATCCTGCATCAGGTTCCTAAGTGTTGAGATTACAGGTGTGTGCCACATTATATTCTACCTGACACACAGAAACACGTGTCAGCCATGCTGACATTTAATTCATGTCAACATAATGAAGATTGTTAAGACTTCAAGAATAAATCATTTGTTGAAGAAAATATGTTTCCATGTAAAATCAGATCAGTGTTACAAGAGTGATTTGTAAGGTAGTTATGTTAGATTATTTTCCCAAATGGGCATATAGAGATTCCATATAGTTTTTCTTTTAGGAAGATGTAAATCAAATGTGAACCTACTTTCAGAAGAACAAAAAAAATTCTACCATGCAGAAAATTATTCTAAAACAAGAGCCAGAATAATAATATAAACCAAATGTACATGAATATGTCTTCGTTGTTTTAGCTTATTTGTAATTGATCTAAATATTTGACCATATAATTCTTTTGGTGTATTTGTAGATTAGAATACTAAGTACATACATTATTTTAGTATTGCATTATAGGTTGGTGGAATAGCTTTTCATTAAAGTGCTTGGTTACAAAGCACAAGGCCCAGAATTTAATTTTTTATAACCACCATGAAGCTGAACTTGGTAGTACATGTCTGCAATATCAGTATAGGTTCAAGCAAGACAATTGCTGTGTGTTCCAGGCCATTGTAGGCTATGTTGGGAGTTCAGAACCAGCCTGGACTACAGAGTTTGACACCATCTCCATAAAAACAACAACAACAAAACCACAAATAAATAAAAAAGAGAGACAGAGTATTGTGTGACAACCATAGTGTCTCCAGTTTCAAATGGAGATGTTTTATGGCAAAACCGCTTTCTATTTGAAATTTTACATTGTGTGTGTGCGTGTGTGCATGCGTGTGTGCGTCTGTGTGTGTGAAAATTCCACTATGAAAAAAATGTGCAAAACAAATCCATATTATTATAGCACTAATAAATAAATAACTAAAAATTCTCAACGAGTAATGCTTTATACCAGTTGAATTTTAATTTTAAAGGTCAGTTAGATGGGTTTAAAAATAATTTCAATAATTTAATTAGAAGAGTAATTTTTATTACTCTAGTAATTTACGTATAAGTATTTAACTACAACTAAATATATTTTTACTTTTATATCTTAAAACTAAAAGAAAAGAACCTCTTTTCAAATAAATTTTACATGGCATTAGTAGTATTTCAAAAATAGAAACTTTTAGTTTGGCAATAGTAAATTAATGAAATATTGGTGATCTTAAAAATCAGTCTTGCAAAGACAGAATAACCAAAGGCTACATGATCTCATTTTTAATTTTCTTAAGTACTGATATAATGGAAACACAGACTACAGCAAGCAGAATTTTTTTTAATGTTATACACAGACATTAGTATAATTATGACGACACATGAATGGAGCTTTCAGCATTTATTCTATGACATAAAGTAATATTCTGAAAATAATTTTGTCTTCTAAATCTGAGTAATGGTTTATCCCTAATAATTGCCTATTGGGATAGATTTATTTAATAATAAATGCAGCAATCAAATATTTTCATCTTTACTTTAAAAGGACTTGAAAATTTTAGAATGTTGAAGTAAAGTCTTAGAATTGAGTACTATCATAAAATACCAGGTAAATTATACCTCACACTTACATTTACCACTTTATTAGATCATATCAGCAAGTTTTCATTGTCAAAGAAGAATATTGTCTGAAAATAATATTATTCTACCTTAACATAAAAATTTTAAGTCAATTATTTCTTAACATATTTACAGAATGCCAAGGTATTTTTAAAAATGTCTGAATTATGGTCTGAATGACCATAATTTCCTATCTTAACTTTGAACAATTGTACTCTGTAACTTTTGAGTTAAATCACATTTATGTTTTAGTAGAAGTGAATATATTGAGTTGATTGAATGTCCAGAGGAACCAATTATAGGTGGGATATTAAAATTAGCAGTAAGTAGTGTTTCCTTAGTGATAAAATTACTTATTCCCTAATTTTTCATATTGAAAGATGGAATGTTTTTCCTCTAGAGTTAAACATTTTCAATATTTTTAATTATTGAAGTATGGGTATTCTTTAAGAATTCAGCTGTAATACTTCTATCTGGAGTTATTCTTACTGAAATAGGTAGAAATGAATTTACTGTCAAATCCTCCTATCCCAGAATCATGATGAAACTGCTACCATTGGAAACTGGAAATCCCGTCAAAGAGAGCTAAGCACTGAAGCTTAGCTCCACTTCAGTAATTAACACATTCTGACTATATATTATGGACCATATTTTAAAAATAATTTACCTAAATGAGTGTATTTTCTTGAAATATTTTCAATTTAAAATTTCTAATATCTATGGGCATTTCAAAAAGTAGGGACAGTACAATACATAGTAAAATATAAGTGGATGCATTTGTCTAAATACAAGCAAAGTTTTTTGAAATATATATAATGCTAATTTAAAACAACTACTTAAATAAAATAGGAAAAAATAACTGCGTTAAATAATGGTAGAAAGGTATGAACAAGATATATATATATATATACACACACATACATACAACATATACATATGCATCTATATATATGGAACACACACATATATAAAGTGTATGAAAGCACACGTTTATATACGGTATATATACATGTATCTATATATAATTTATACAGAATAAATATACACAAAATGAGTGAAGATGTATATATATAATACACACACACACACACACACACACACACACACACACACACACACACACATATATATATATATATATATATATATATATATATATATATATATATATATATATATATATATATATCAGGACCAGCCTGGACTACAGAGCAGAATCTCTCTCAAAAAATAATAATAACGAATAAACAATAAGTTTCCAATGTTTATTAAAGAAGAAATACAATGTTAAAAAAAGTTATAAAATTGAGGGTTTTTTTGTCTGTAGTCTTAAGATTTTAGTCATGATACTTTCAGGGATAAAGTACAATAATAGCTATAAGTCATTTATTGAATATGTTCTGTGAAATTTATAGCATATTTTATTTTTTAATAATGGAAGAAAGCTCTTTATGACAAAAAGCGACCCCTTTTACAACAGGCCTTGGGAAAAAAATCCTTGAAAAGATTGCACGCTATCACTTTACATATCTTTGCCAATTACATTTTGTTATAGGTTGCAAAAACTTTATTAATAAACTCTGGCTGAGAAACCACTGTGTATGATGGGATATTTGTTTAAATAAAAATATGTAACTTTTTTTACATGATCAAAATAATTATTCAGTATTTTATTCAATGTCCTGCTTATACTTGCTAATTCATATTTGTTGTTTATTTACTCTATTCCTTCTGAAATTTGATGTAACAAACGCAAAACATTTCTTTTTCTTATGCAACTTTTCACTATCTCATTTGCCCTAAATATTTTCTGCAATAACTATTTAGGTCGTCCTTGAAGTTTCTTAAAATTGGCAATAGAAGTCTTTGTAGGCTGGGATAAAAGGAAATGATTAAGTAAACCATCATATTCTAAGAAAGGAGACATCACTCACAGGGCATACCAAGCCCTAAATATAAATATTAATACACTCAATTTTATTAGTAATGATAATGCAAAATAATAGCAAATTATAGTATTGTTTTAAAAATGATCACTTAGAATACCCTAGAAGTAGTAACAAAAGATAAAATATATTAAATAAAATAGATAATATAATACACTTCCACATAACAATTTCAAATTTAGGTATTCTCAAAGCTTATTTAATAATGAATTAACTCATTAGAAATGAAATCATTTAATTTGACAGAGAATTCAAAAACAATACATCATCTGCTTATCATAGGATTTTAGTATTTTAAGAGTGAACAATATGCATTTATGATATATTAGATATGATGAATGACTGAGTGAATGTGTTTTAAATTACCTAATAGCAGAGTTTTGAATTTTATAATATATTTGAAAATGCAAACCATACATTGAATTTACTATTAATATCATTGAGTGCGTGAAGTAATAAACATCTAAAACATTCAGAAGAGGTATTAATAAATACAAACTTGAATAAATATAAGGAAGGATTTTAATAAATTCATGTAATTCATGATATATATGAATAGCCTAAAATTGGAATTCTTTTAAGGTTATATTTGCTTTGCTCATTATGTTTCTATTTAATGCATATTTAGTTGGAAATATCAGAACCAAGACTTAGAGCCCCAAGTACAACACAAAGTGCGATCATCAAACAATTTCTTAAAGGAAGAGGAAAGTGGAGACGTGGGCACCAAAGCAGAACAAACCGTGTTAATCTCTGCATGGGCCGTGCAACAGATCATGGATGCCGAGAACTTGGGGGAAACAAGTTCTGAATGCAGCTCATTATGAAGTTCTATGCACATATTTCCCCTCAATTAGGCAAAACATTAAAATTCGATTTTCCTAAAGCAACAAATAATTTGATTTTTTCTGAGCTCAGCATTATATCTTCCTTGTTCTTGTTCATCTTTCTCCTTCTGACCTTAAATACACGTCCGTACACTCCTCTACCGCTCTAACAAATGTTTTGCAGGGAGAGAGTTCAAGGCTTCTTCTTGGAGGCATCCCCTGGCCCCCTCTTCGCCATCTATTCATGTTGCAGTTTTCATTTCTGTCTTGCGAGGTACACTGCATACTATGAGCAGACTACTGCACCTTCTCTGTATTTTAAAAGAAGAATAAGAAAAACAAAGTAATATAATATAAATGTATGCATTATGTAGTTTATTATTCAGATGAAAATTCCAATAAAAGACATGAAGTAACAAAGATGATTGCAAAAGAGGGAAATTACCTTATAATCCCTGTATTTTTTTGTGAGCTTGATTTTTATCTTAAACCATTTATAAACACACACACACTTATACATATACACACTGTTTTCCTTCTAGGTATCAATGGTGAATTCTAAGAAACCAGAACATTCTCCAAGGTATTGCTACCAGTATGAAGATTAAGAAAAGATTTAAGATGGAAGAGTAAAAAAAAATCATAAGAACATGAACTTAAATGATATTAATGAATACTAACTAGTGGTATTACCATTGATATTATGACCATGTTTAGCTCTTCTCTTATAATAGTAAAAATAACAAGAAACAAATAATAAATAACAGTAAGTAAACAGTGAATTCTTCAACTGTGTGAGTCTTTCACATGCTTAATAATAGCATTTTATTTCACATTCACTAATTCTGTAAAAAAATCAACGACAATACAAAATTCAGAGAAGAGACAGTTTTCTCGTGAAAAGATGTGGCACGATCAGGAAGTACGTGCAGGGTTCTGGCTCACCGTCATTGTGACTCTGAAGGTGAACCATGAATTTCAAGGTGCCAGGTTGCGTGTAGGTGAGTGATGGCATGCTGCAGTGTTCTCGCCGTCGTGCATTTGCATTTCCATCAGAAGGCCCTTTCTAGTACCAGTTATCACATTCTTGATCACATCTCATAAAGGTACTCACAAAAGAGTGCATCCAGACTCACTAAGAAATGTGACAAGAAAATGGGATGTGCAAAAAGTATGGGCATTTTGAGGAGCATTAATGGCATTTTGGGTTTACCATAATAATTTTTAAAATGTTGATGCTCACTGTATATTTTGATCACTCATTGTATATATTACATTTACCTGAAAAAAGTAGTATTTTATGATGGAAATGATTCACATTCTTCTGTACTAATAATACATTATAATGTTGGTTTACATTTTTAATTTATGTGGTTTTTCTCTTAACGTGATGCTCTTTTTCACATCATTTTCATTTATTTTTGCCAGGGCTTCTTGATGATTGCGTAGTTGATGTGCCCTTCCGTGGACATACCAGTCCCTGCTCTAAGCTTTCTCACTGGTTGAATCTGAGAGGTTACTCTCTGTCTAATAATGTATCCTGTCAGCCACATAGAACGACGTAGCTCCTATAAAAGAAGAGCTATGGAAACTTCTATTAGAAAACCCATTCTGTATCACTGAGCAGATAGAAAAAAAATACAAAGAATTGCCTGATTTAATACCTTTGTTCTTTCATTTGTCTCATCTTAATGTGCAATGTTACTGTTTCAATATTTATACTCCTTGTCATAGGCAATATACTTAGAAATTATGAGACAGTAGAGAGGAACAAGATGAAATATTGTATAATAGCTAAGAAATTGCTTTAAAAGTTAGATCCAAATTTGAATTCTTTTGTACATTTCCTGGTTGTATAACTTTAGGCTACATTTAAATCTCTCTCAAAGCTTCATTATCTATATATTAAAGATAAGGATGGTATTCATTTTATTAATATGAGGATGATTGGAAACACTAAATGTAAAATATTTAGCATGTTACTTGCCAATAAATATTACTTATTTTTATTATTAGCTATTATTCAATGAGTACATATCAGAGTCTCCTGAATGGGTTTAATTTTGTCTAACAAAGCAGATGTCGTAGATTTATTGTTTGTGCTCTCTTGCCTGACAAATGACCATGTAGTCCCCTGGATTTAACCCACCAGTTTATTTTCTTTATAGTATTCTGTGTTCATAATCTTGTCTGTAATTTTAAGTAATTTTACATGAGTTTAAATGGTCATTTCTCCTTCACACTTTGAAGAGCAAAGATCTGGTCATCCCCTGGACACTGCTATGACTGTAGTAGCAAAATGGGATCCTGTATCTGGCTTTTTGCTGGTAGTCAAGTAGCTGTGAGATGTAAGCACCAATGCAGAAGTTTGGTGGCTCTACTTCGTGTGAGCCCTTCAGTAGCATGATCAGAGATGCCTTACATGACCTTCTGAAAGCAAGTGGTCATGGATGACTGGAGCCTTCTGTTTTTCTGCAGGACTGGGTTAAGGATGACCGCAACATGTTTCTACTGCATAGTTTTGATGACAAAACTTAGAAGACCTGCTTGAACTCTTGAGCTGCAAAGACTCAGGTATGAAGAGGATGGAGGAATTGCTTGCTATTTCTTAGCTCTAGTAAATATTCACTATTTGTCTCATGACTCCTGTTATAGTTCGAAGAAAACAGACATCCAGTCTTACAGTTCTATAGCTATTTACAGTTCCTTATAGCCTGTAGGGCTCTTAGACTCATTGTGCTTATAAAGGCTTCCCCAATTCAATGTTATAACTAATTCTCCCTTCCAATTTCTGAAAAGGACAAAATTTTTAAATATCTTCTTAATCTTTTGAGAGAAAATTTGCATTGTTCCAGTGAAAGAGAATTGTGCTATGCCCTCTTATAGCTAACGTTTCTTTTTTATTATTCTAGTATTGCCAAATAGTTTATGCAAATCAGACACAAAACAGAACTTTTGGTAGTTTTATATTGTTTTAATTTTATAAATGTAATATCTTCCTTTCAAAATTAGAAAAAAATCCAATTTTATTAGTTTATTAAAATGAGAGCTAAGATAATTTACATTTATCATAATGTATACTTTTTCATTATTTTTCGCAAACTTTGTGAGCTTGTTCTACATACCTGAGATGGCACCACATATTACACGGTATATCTTAGAGTTTACTAAATTGCAGCAATCCTTTAATGTCCCTCACAGTTTCTCCCCTATCATGCTTTCATCATATTTATTTTGCACGTGGTAATTGTGTCGCTCTTGCTACCTACGAAGCTCTTTCACTACAACTCTATTTTCTTTCTGTCCATTATGGCAGCCACAATTCTAGCATGCAGAGCCTACTTCATGCGTGCATATATTTTTTCTCTTTAAATATTTTATGGAAATGCAAATTTAGTTATGTAAATGCCTTTTGTTTTCCTAATAAGACCTTGGTAAGAACTATTATTGCTTCCTAACAGAAATGCTTGGTCATTTAAAAATATTTTTGTGTTTAAGGAGTAAACGTCAAAGTTCTCTGCTATGGAGTAGTGATGATGGCCAGGGTGATTTGGGATTGTAGCTTGCAAGTCTAGAGACCAAAAACGGATGTTTTGTTTTCCTGTCTCTGACAATGGGAAGGCTAGGAGGGTAAATGGATTTTATTTTATTTTTTAATCTTCCCTTGATGATAGGATAAAATCATTACTATCATTCTACAAATCTCTTTTCATTGTAAGAGATAAGCATTTAGAGTGCACATATGTAACTGTGGTCAGGGACAAGGCAGCTGGACACGGCTGACCACTCAGGCCTTCCATACACTATTTCGGGACACAGAGGATGCTTTGTAGGTAGCTCTAACAGGCCCTGCTTCTAGCTTGAGTAAATGTGTCTATTTTGAATTTTCCTGGTTGAAAACCATTTGGAAAGAGGTGAAGAAGACATTCCTGCCTTCGATGTTTCACAGTTGTCATCATACCAGACAAGAGGATGTATCTAAAATGGTAGTAAATGATTTTCCAAAATTATAAACATTATGACTAAAAATGAGTAGAGTCGATGGCACTCAAGGTGTATATTCAAAGTAAATGGAAAATCATTTTATAGTAATGCCATGTGTTCCACATGTCAAAGAGTTTGAAATCCAATGAGATTATTTTCTTTCTACTTATTTTTAAATGAAAACAATATGGTTACTTCCATGGAGAAATTGCTGTCTGAAGAGCTTGGAATAATACTTTCCATTCAACTGTGCATTACGTTGCTCTTTCTTTTAATTTCTCTTTGTAAAACTGTTTAGGGAGTTTCGTGACAGTTTGAGTCTGTGAAATCAATTATCGTTCTCTGTGTTCTATGTTTTCCTGTTACACTGCCTCCTCACTTCCATCTTCCACTCAGTCATCTCATGCCGGTTTTATTTTGTGTACAAATATAAATCTGCAAAGTCCTTTGCAGCCATGCACTGAGAAGCATTTCCAGAAAGAATAATCTAGGAACATAATTCCTGTTTTTAACATTAGGAGGTTTTGTTTTCTTGCATCTGCACCATCACCTTTTACAGACCTTACTATACTGAGAGAATTCAATTTGCCACATAAATATGCCAAATTTTCTTATAAGCATGGCTGTTTCACTGAATGTGAATTTTCCAATACATTTAATAGCATGAAGAGTGTAAGCCACCCTAGGGAGAAAATCTTGGTCTCCAGAAGAAAACTCACGCCGTGTTTTTGATTAAATCACCTACTAAAGCTCTACATACAATGAGATATTTTTATCATATGCATTAAGGCACTAGTAACTTTTCTACCTTAGAGCACTTTTCTCTGTGGTACTTGGGTATCCAGGCAGGAGGCCAAAAAAAGCAGATAAGATTTTCTGATGAATAATTCTTGTAATATGTAGACTGTAGGAGATCCCGAATCCTCGGTACAAAAAGGTTCCGCCTAGAATCTGAATATAGATATATTATGAATAAAATATTTTCAAGTCTTAATTTTTGGTGCAGTATTTTAAAATATTTTTGTGAAATCATTGTTAAATTTATAGATGAGTTTTAAACAAAAGCAATCATAAGAAGACAATGTAAACAAAAATTTTATTTTGGGGGAGAGCTGCTAAAAACACATTTCAATATAAAGACAGAATATTAAGTTGTATTAGGAGTTCAAGTAAGTATGTGTATTTGTGAAATTCACCAAAATATTAAAAGAAATAAAATTGCAAGAAGGTCTAGAGATAGAGCTCAACTGTACAGTCACTGTCTAGCATGCTCAAAACCCTGAAATCCAGCCTCAGTCACTGTTAGAAAAATTAATCACAAATGTATTCTAAGGAGTATGGGTTGTTAAAAAGTTCAGGCATCCTATTTCAATGCATGTTTCATGAATTCATTTAATACCCTGTATGCGATAATGACCCCATTACTCAATACTTGTAGACACTTGGTGTTTTCCAATGTTTGTAAAGTGCTGACTATTGCTGGCAATTGATGCCAGGTTACTCAGAAGCTGAGAGTTCATTGACAAAGCCTTTTTTGTTTGAAATATATAACCATTGAACTTTTCCATTTAGGTGTGGATATTTCTATGTAAATGCAGCATTATGAATTCAATTTCTAAGTAGGACACAGATAAAAAGATGCTTATCAGCAGCAAGAATTGCTCATGTTTAAGGCAGGGAAGGAAACAATGTTTAACTCAGAAGTTTTCAGGCAGATAAAGAGAGAAAGAAAAAATAAAGGAAGGAAGGAAGAAAGAGAAAGAAAGAAAGAAAGAAAGAAAGAAAGAAAGAAAGAAAGAAACATGTTGGAAGGTCAAGGATTATAAGAGCTGAGATGTTTCATTTGCCAATCAACAAACATTCTCCATTCCATATATGAAGCCTTCATAGTTCCTCCAGAGATATATTAGTGTTTTTATGGACAAATCACTCTTGTGTATTTCTTTTAGATTGTGTGTTAGAAAATAAAAGATACTGTTAATTAGTTAATAGATTTTTCTGGCAAGAAATGCTATATATGAACCTTACAGGGGGAATATTCCATATCTGTCTAAGGTCTTTGATTTTGAATTTGTTACAGTGAGATTTTGTGAGCTTCCTGTGATGTGATAGTTTTTATGTTGAGCCATTGAGAAGAATGCATAAAGCACATGGTGATTAGATTGGCAAAACAGAGAAGCTGGTGGAATTAATCACCTTTTCGTAATTATAGTTTTTATTTAAAATCCTCTGCAAACCAGAAAATATATACTATTTTCAATATTTAATTTTAATTATTTCTCTGAAGTTTTGAATAGTAAGTAGAGCATTTCTTTTATCTTCCCTTGAACCATGTTGATATTTCTCTGCAATTTTTTTTTACTTTTACCCATAAATATTGAAAAAATTTAAATAATCATCACTATAATCGTATTTTCAATATCAAATCATAAGTCAGTCTAAATATCTGTCCTAAATTTATAACTATTGTGATTTTTTATTTTGTCTTTCTCCATTTACCTTTGTTGAACTTTTACTGTCTTTTTTGATAATTCCACTTTGAAATGTTACAAAGGCTTTTTTAATGTAGAAGAGTTCCATTCCCTCTTTTATCATACTATTTTTTTATCCGAGGGTTGCCTTGAATCAATGCTATTAAATATAATTTATTTATTTTTAGGTATTTATTCCTGTCATCTGTCCCTGTCATTCTTAAGCGACATCCTTGTCATCATTAAGCTGTTGGGAATATATCAATATATATTTTTTGAAGAAGGTACTGTCATCTTGGAACTTACAATCTTATAGCAGAGATAAGAAGAGGAGTTTTTAAGAAGTTATATATAGGGGTGGACCTCTGCAAAAGGGGTGGGCTTAGATACTCACAAATTCCCCAAAACCCATGATTCTAATATGTTACAGAATTTGGAATTCACATATTTACCCAAATAAAACTTTTAAATTTTATGTCGTGTGGATTTTTTATGGTAATAAAATTAAAGAAAAAGTGAACAAAAATAGAAGCTGTGTTTTAAATAACAATAATATTTGAGAAATAATAGGAAATGCATAGTGTCAGGATAGATTTCAGTTCAATTGCAATGACATAAAAACACATCATGAAGATGATATTAAAGCAATTCTAGTCAAGATTCTGAACAGAACAAGAAAAAGAATGCAGAATGTTATGGAGAACAAGTAGGAGTTTAGAATTGCCAAAGCGATTCTAGGCAGCAAGACAGGAATCATCTGAATGCTGGTAGCAGGCAGACATGAGCAGAGGGAACAGAACAAAGCAGAGGCTAGAAGAAAACAGCTGCAGGGCAAGAACAATGGATGATTGCCAAAGATCAATAAAAGTAGATAGAATCTAGATAAAATACCACAAGATGCTATAAGCAGAGTGTGGACTTCCTCAAGTCTTGCATAGGCCCACTAGAAAACACAATGTATCTTTAATTGAATTCTTCCTGTCATAATGTCACTAACATATTATGTACAGGTGGAGTATGGGAAGCAAATGAACTCTAGAGCAAAAATTATGTAACCCAAAAGCGCCACCCAGACGAGGAACAAATCTTAGAGTAAGTTCAGGTGAATAAATGGGTAACTGACAACACTGCCTATTCTCTTTCTCCTGATGGCCCAGCTTGTCCACGGACCTCTGAGTCTTTCAATAAACTTTTGTTCTTAACTTTTATTTTGGTTATACACAGTCTTATGCATCCTGTCCCCAGTATGATTTAGTCCCCAAATTCTTTTTTTTTTTTTAAACAGGATCTCACTCTTTCATCCATTATGATCCTATACCTACTGTGTCGCATAGTCTGGTCTTACACTCATGGAAAATTTCCTGCTTCAGTCTTTTGGACCTAGCTGAAAACTTATACCAAACTGTGTTCCAGCTAACACATGGTGATGAACTGCTCATGTGGAAAGCACCCAGGAGCATTCAGCCACCTGACCTTTCACAAAGGAACCGAAAGGCAGCGTGTCCAACATGGTGATGAGAAAATCGTTTGCATAATGTGCAGACAAACAAACCTAGGAGCTTATTGTTCAGCTTGTGTTAAAATCAAACCATAATAGATTGCAAATCTAGGTTTTAAAACAGAAACACTGCAATATATTTAATAGGTAAAATGCTTGAAGACATAAACACAGGCAAAGACTTTTTTGAACTAACCACCAATTGCATTATAAATACCACCAAGAATCACAATTGTAAAATCAACACCACTAGGAATCAACAGACAGGGTTATATGAAGTTTGCAAACAGTCACAGCATAGCAATTGAAACAAAGGACAGACAGAAGAGCAATTTAAAGAATGGGACAATTGGGTCTAGAGGAATGGCACAGTGGTTCTCACTTTCCTAGCAAGCCCAAGGCCCTTAATTCATATTCCATTCTTCAAAATGAATGATTTATTGTGTGTATCCAAACACTAATAAACACTTTGGAAAATAAATAAATGTTTAAAAATAGAATAAAGATGATTTTTTTTTAATATTGGGGAATCCTAAAAAGAAAGAGTTCAAAGAAACTTTAAGGACTGTCTCAAAGGCTGATTGTAAGTTTAGAAATAGTAGTAAGAGACAAGGCACAATTAACAGAAGTTACATGTATAGGACATTAGTAGGACTTTGGTTTTACTCTGATTGAGAAGGCAAACAGTGCTGGGTAGGGATGTATGATTTAAACGATTCCATGTTAAAAAAAAAAAAACAGTGGTTAACACACTAGAACTGATTGAAAGAAGAGAAAAAAATATAACAAGAACTGGGAAAAATTTACAAGGTTAAAGGAATAATCAAAAGAAGCCCTGGTAGTTGACAAGCTGATTCAACATAATATGATTTATACTTATATGTCACAGTAAAGGATGACAAGAATTACAATTTATGAATTGCTTTATTGATGGCATATTTTATCCATTGTCTTGGTTCTTAACTTTTAAATCATATTCGTATTGTGTTAAACACCTGGCTTTGATCTAAACCTATTTTTCTCTGATAAATTGTAAACATTTTGCGTGACTCTGATGTCATTCATTCTTAATAGATTTCATGATGCTCTGTAATTCATTTGTGTTTAGAAATAAATTAAGCCACCCTTTTTTTCAATTGCATAAATAGTGCACTTTCTTACGAGTGCTGTTCACTCTGTATAAAAAATTATTGAGCTCTTCATCCAGAACAGGAAGAAAGAGCTTATGCGTCACCAGCACAGCTATATTCCCTCAAGCTGAGATGCATGTGTAGGTGGCCTTGCATATAATAGTTTAATTTTGATACAACGAATGAGACCTATTCTAGGCCATAGGAAATCACAATAAACCCAGGGATTATATTTAATCTCCTCCAAAATCTTCTACTGCCTTTTCTAGATAGCACTAAATACTGTTTTTCTAACTTAACAGTTCAACTTTCCCAGTTTGAGACTCTTCGGATAAACTACATATGCTTATTTTGCTCTCCCGTGCATGGAATAATCTTGCTCAAAATACAAACATCTTTTCCTACAGAAGAAATGTAATTCTAAAGATAATAAATCTGCAAAACATTTCAAATAGATCGTGTCAAATGAACATCACTATATCAAACACGTTTTGTTTTGCAATTAATATCACTTGTATTATATGTGCATATATAATCCTCAAATATATTTTATCTGAATAGATTATAACTATAATATGAAGCGTGTTATATATTTGCATTTATGCTATGCATGTACATATGTGTATGTGTGTACCTTATAGTACCTCTCTATATAATTTACCTCAGGACCTTTGCACTGAACAGGAATCCACACCCCCCCCCCCCACCCTTTTTTTTCCACCCTTGGAAAACAGTCTGGTGAAGTTGCTAAGTTTCTGCTGTGATCTGGATCTGGAACACACCCCCCCCCCCGCCCCCCCGGCAAAAAATGCTCATCTATTTGGAAACTTTTACCTTTAGGAAATAGGACTTTTTAGGACGGGGTGAAAACTTGGAAGTTGATCTGAAAGGATTGTGTCAGCTCATAGAGAACAAAATAGCTCAAGACAGACCTTTCAGGTTTATTTTATTGACTTGGGCCAGGATGTAAGGGAGGGTTGGAAGTGGCACTCACCTGGGTGTAGGGGACCCAACTGGCATTGATCTAAGCAAAGAAAGAAGAGAAAACATCCTTATAGCTTCCTCCTGGGAAAGCTCTGACCTTTACTTAGATGTCCAAAACTGTTAGCCAAAAAAATCTCTATTTCTTTAAGTTGAGAGCATCTGGTTTGTGCCCCAGTAACAGAAACATGGGTAAAGCAGAAAACGCCACTGATACTTGCATAATGCTTCCTTAATGACCTTTTGGGTGTGTTCCAACATATTTATAAGGGACTGTAAGAATCAGAGACATCTATAACAAAAACAATGTTAATGTATCTCTCTCACACAAATGTCTTGGAGTCACCATCGTGGGACAGATATGTCAATATTCTCTTCATCATTCCCCACAGATTGATTCTTGAGCCAAATTAGCAGCTATAGTTCCAACCATTGTGTATTAAGGAGGATACTATGGATAAACACAGTATGTATGTATATTAACTGCCAACTTCCACAAGACATTTCTGTCTATTTTGACAATTAATTCATTATATAATAATCCCTAAATTTAAATGAGGCTGAATGATGTTGGCTTTGCTCTGCCCAGCTTCCCACCATGCCTCCAGGGCTAGCTTCTACCATTAATTTCAGCTGTAGAATTGATTAGCAAAAAAGAAATAAGTTGACCTATATTTGCAAAGTGATCATCTAGTCTACCTATATGTGATAAATTATTACAGCCAAATACATGCATATTGTGTATAACTTATCACTTATTATTGTTAGAGTCCATTGTTATATGAGAAAATTTTAACTTGTGTTGAACATTGCCAATAGGAATTGTCTGGGTTATATATTTTCCTGTATACTGATTTTCTATGTTTCTGAATCTATATTTCTTTGTAGTGTTATGTCTAGATATACCAGTTTAAATTACTGGTAATTTCTGCTGATATTATTCTAATTTTGCATACTTTCCATATGTACTCAAAATAATGCTTTTAAGTTGAATATATTTAACAGTTAAATGTGATAAATTATCTTTTTTATATTTCCATTTTTCTATGTACTATTCAGAGCATATCTAGATCCATATTTTTATTTTATTTTTCTCACAGCTTCTTTGTGTTCCTGCTGCTGTTTTCACCACAGGAATGCTGAGTGACTTACAGGTTCACACTTAGTAGTAGATATAAGCATTCTCTTAGGTTTTTCCATCCTCAGATTTCTTTTTTTTTATTATACCTGATAATCCTTCTCCCATTAAAGAATTTGGACATGCCAACTATATGTATTAGCATAATACATATTTTGAAAGTGAAAAAGGAAGTGGTTGTAATGAAATACCCAATAAGAAATATGGTACAAATTAAACTGCCTCATAGCCTGTGCTTCACACAGACACAAAGAGCTATTCCTTCCTGTATAATAAATTGAGTAGTTACCCAGAATTATTATTATTTTTATTATTGACTTCATGTTATTTTGTAAATTAGTGTTTTTAAATTATTGTTATTGATTTTTAAAACTGTCTCCACTCTCATCCTCACTATAACACATAGACCATGAGAACAAGCACTGTTTCTCTTTTGCAGGTGCTTATCAGTAGCGAGAATACACCTTGTTACATGTAGTATTTAAAGGATACTTGGTAAGCAGTCAGGCCTGCTAGCTTACCTGTCCACACTGTGCCTGTGTTTCTCATCACTTGTTATGCTATCTTGTTTTTGCTTCCTGGAGCACTCTCAGATACATCTAATTTAGTGAATAATCCAGTTTTAAATTTGATATTTACCTCAAATTCTCTTTTCTACATAGGTAGTTTAATGATCTCTATAACATCTACTAGTTTAAGAGTCCTCTGTGTGGAATCAACATTTCCCCTTTCTTCTTTAGCAACATCGTTTTGTAAGTTGATCTGGTCTTATTTGCTAGTATACTAGAGTTTTTCAAGTGTTTCCCCGTTTTGATTTTAGGTGTCTAGAGGAAAGTATCTATATTTATTAAAATAAAACAATTGAATTAATGTGCCATATTGTATTAAATATAGAATCTGTTATATTTTATATTTATTTTTTTATTTTGTATGTATTATAATTTTGGATGAGGTGTAAAATACTTTTATCAAGCAAAATACATTACCATGTTCATTCATGAGGTGCACGCTTATTCTTTAGGAAGTACATTTCTTCAGTGAGTGGCTATAGCTGCCTTAAAATCCATTTGCACATATACGTGCAAACATTTTTCAGTTTTAATGTAACCATTGTGCATTGCATATACATGCTAATAAAAATGAAGGAAACGCATTTGTAAAATTTAACAATATTTGTTAAATTTGTTTTTACATCTTCCACTTCAGGACCTAACACATTGCCTTCCCTTGTACCACAAAGTTCTCAAAAATATATGCATGCCATTTTCTTGATAACCATGGCCTTTAAAAACAAGTTTTTTATAAACTTTCAAATATTGCTCCATTACAAAAATTCTAGCCACAAGATTTTACAATGTCACTGTTACATTATCAATAACCTTTATATTAATTCTGTCTACCTTGGATAAGAACTCTAAAATACATGGCTTTGATGAACTGTTTACAAAAGATTACTTATGTGAATTTATTTCAGCTTTTTATTCAAAAGGTTTAAATCTGAACAATCATGCCAAGTAATTTCATTTATATGATCCGACTAATAATCATTCAGTTTAAGGCTACCATAAAATTAACTGTGAGGCTGTGTTATCAATGATATCAGGCTATGAATACACTCAAAGTGAAATTTAAGTAGCTGATAATGTTTCTGTTAAATTTCCCATTCTTGAAGTTGCATAATGAAAGTAAACCATGTAATGTTTCATTGTTCTGACAGGCATCCTCCCATTTTTCATAGGAAATAGTATTTTTAGCCATTTTTAACTTGTCCCTTATTACATGATTCAGAGAACAAAAAATTAATGTTGCCAATAAGTACAGTCCTCTATTGAAGTAATCCTGCTCCCCATTATACTTAATAAATTATCATTTTGAAATTCCTCTATGTTTAATGTTTGGTATATCTACAAATACTTTTATAATATCTAATACTCTACTTAAATGATTGAGAAGATGTTTTGAGAAAATAATATAGTCTTCTGAAATCATCTTTTGAAAACCTCAAGATGGCATAAGGAAATCTTATATTACTACGTTTTTCAGGCACATCGTTTTGCAGGACATCAGCTTTATTTTAAAAGTAACGGTTAGCCATTGTGTTTTTCATAGTAGATAGTGTAAATATAAAATTTAAGTTTTAAAGGTAAATCTGTATTCTGAGTTCAAAAGAAAGGACAAAAATAAAATCACAGATACTTACGATAAAATACCTAAATTTTTCAAATGTTTTGGGCTACTTTGATTACAGAAGTAATGATGAGCAACTTGGGAATTATTTAAAAATGGAATTTATAATTTAACTTTTGTAATAAAAGTGGGAATTCAGGGCCAGAAAAAAGTGTCTTAATTTTCTGATTGGCTTTTTAGGTGAATTAAGATGAAACAAGTTTCATTTTAGGAGTCATGGGAATAAAAAGATGAGAATTCTGTTGCAACATCTTTCCATCAGGTTCAATTTTAGATACAGCTGCATTACTCAATGATCTTATTCAGAAACATGGCCATTTGTGTTATAGTAGAAGGAGAATCTAAGATGATTGAAGGTGTACATAGAGAATTGTTGGAGTATAAATAACATTTGAATTTCTGGAAATTTAGGAACTTACTAAATTATCTAAGTTAAAAAAGAGCCATAATTATGGAGTAAAATTGGAAGACTCAATGATTACCAACAATCAAAATTAAACCTATGTCTGAGAACTTAGATGACATGTGGAAAACAAGTTAGTTAGATATAGAAAAAAAAAAACTAATGGAATAAGCTATCTTGTCAATGAAAGACAATATTTATGAAGGGAAAAATGATCCAATATGTCAGAAACTAGTTTAATATCAAAGAGAATGAATCTTGTGTAGTTTCCATTGGATTGAGCCAAGTGGATATGTTGAATAATTTCATGTCCTGTGGTTTTCATGGATTCAGTACAAAATTACTTGACACAAAATGCAAATCATGAATGAAATCTTTGAGCTAGCAAGATTATTCATCTATTAAATAAAACAATTATTATAATGCTGAATGCTTATATGGTGCAATAAGAATTAAGAGAGCTGTTAGGGTCCTGACTTACTTGCAAATAACAGAAAAGGTAGAATAATAAGACTGAAAGATGATACTATTTTTGCCTTATTTTTAGCAAAATTAAATCAATGTTATGAGGCTACAAGCTCTTCTCAATCAGAGTCGTTCATGTTACATCATCTGAATTATACTGTGTTACCATACAGGAGCTCTGATGAATTAACAATTATTAGTCACCAACTTTTTCAATATACTTTTCAAACAGGCCTATGACAGCGTAACACCAAAATAATACTATAATTTAATTTAATTTATTATGTTTTTTTGCATTTTATTGATAAGTGTAAGTGCAATATTTAAAGCTTACATTGTTCTTGAGCATTTTGTCCACATACACATCTTGGCCAGTGTACAAGACCTTCCCACCTCTCCTTTTGGCCCTCACCATACTTACTCCACCCCCATCTCAGTTCCCATCATTCTAGATATTAAATTCCGTGAGATAATTGTGATCTGGATTTCTGATATCAGAGAAGCCATTCGACATTAAGTCTTTGAAAATATGTCTCCCAAATTTTAAATACTGAAAAATATTCCAAGACAACAAAATGAAAACCTATTACTGCAAATGCATCTTAACTAGGTGTGCAGGGCCTGGGAGCGATCCTGTAGTTTGTGAGATATCTGAACTTATTAATTGGTCAAAAACAAATCTTCCTGTGTGTGAATTTTCTTAATCTGTGAAAGATCCTTTATACTGTGACGATTCTATGGCATTTTAAAATGCCAACCTTGGCTAATGTTGTTAGTTAAGCACATTTAAATTTTCAGAGACTAAAAATAAGGTTAAAAAAAGCAACTGCATCTAATGTCTGAGGGCATTAAAACTTCAGTGACAGGACCAAAGATTATATTAAAGTGCAACAGTACATGTGCGTTTCTAATTCTAGACTTGGATCACCACACTTCAAAAGAGCTCTAACGTTAATGTCCTGGCAATATTTTTTTGCAGAGCATGCGTGAATTGCTTGAGCTGAAGTATGTAGAATTTGTGTGAACTGGGGTAATAACTCAACAGGAAATGGAAAGAACTATGCAAAAACTCTGAAAAAATACATACAAATATTTCATGGTTACAGTTAAATTTATTTTCTATTAAAGATATCTCTTAGGCCTTTTGTTAGTATGGTATGTAAGTACTGTCCATTTAAAAACTAAGAAGATACATTTTAAACTATAAAAGTCCTTTATATGCCTATAATTCATTAAGTAATATGATTCTTTTAGTAACCTATATTCTTTCATAAAATATGATAATGAGTACAAGAAAAATTAAATAAAAATCATTTTCTATTAATTCAAAAAAAGAGACACTGTGCTCTTCCAGTCCTTTTCTCTTTGGAATATAATTTTGAAACTTTTGTGACAAGATGTTAACTTAGAATTTTCCTGTGAATATCTGAGGTAGGATAGATGTAAGCTTCTAAAGCGAGTTGGGAGGCAGGCCAAAATGAAAATTTGTAAAGAAATAGCTCAGTATTTTTTTCTAAAATTTTTGAAAACTTCCATTCACATCAAGATTACATAAAGGATCAAAATGTTTTAAACTGTGGCTTTCTGAGTACATTTTCTTGGAAAAAAATAACTGCTATGTTATCTAAGACCCTCCAAAACTCTAACCAGCATTCACTCACAGGAAATAATAAAGATGATATCTGATCCCAGGCCTGAGGCGAGGGCATTCCAAGAGACCCCTCAGAAAAGGACCTCCGAGTCCTACAGTTTGGGGCTCACCTAAGAATACTTTTGGGGTGTACAGATAGCAATGTGGGAGGAAAGGGAATCGGAAATAGATAACACAAAAGATAGGCTTGGAATTGGGGGAAGTTGTTCCTGTCAAGATAACCCGCATGATTCCTGAAAACAATAAGTAAACTAATATTTTAAACATGAAATAATCTGGAATATAATTAACATAATGGGTAACAATTTTCATATTTTTTGGAAATGCTTTTGAAAATATAATTGACTTTAAGGATAATCTACTTTTAAAGACTTATGAAAAAGCCATTTATTTCACTGTGGGCATTCTTATCCAGTGACCTGGAGGAGCAAGGTCACAGATACACACGTTCATAGTGTTTTCCTGTCACCTGGCATAGTCTGTGTGTTATCAAATAAAACCACTCAATCTAGGTGTATTTTTAAAATATTTAGTTTAATAAAATATGGAAAAATTCTACCTTTCCAATAAAGAAAATAATAATAAATAATTGTCCTTACAGTTGATCTTTTCGTCTACGTAAATAAACAGTTACCCTGGTAAAACAACGTCAGCCCAAAAGAGAAACATGATTAGCCAGAAAAAGTGGTTCAAGTGGAGCTGATTTTCTTTTTTTTCCTGTGTTGATTTATCAGACAAAAATATCCTGAGTGTAAATGAAATTACCAACTCTTATAATCTTCAGTCTTCTCCATGTGTAATTAGAAGACGTCCATGATAGTCAGTTGAGTTGTTGGAATTGTGAATCCGTGGTGCGGCTTGGATCTCTGTTGGCTTTTTTCCCCCCATTACTTTTTGTGCAGTTAGGTTGCACTTCTAGCCCATCACTTGACTGAACAGGGATTGCAAAATAAACATTTTAGATTCTGGAAATCACACAATTTAACATTCAGTTACAACCTAGTATTTAAAGAAAAAAGGTGAACAGAAATTTTACTCCACTTCTAAAGCCAAAAGACTCAGATTAGACCAAGAGAAAATTAGTCATGCTTAGTTAGAAATGACCCTAAAACTGTAACTAGGAGCATTTATCAGTTTTTGAAAAATATGTATCTTATATTTATTATAATGCAAATAAAATACTTTACCTCTATATGAAATACACTAAATTAGGCAAGAAAAGGGCAATTTTGTATGTGGGGCTGTGCTGTCTGAAACTTACGTAGGCTTCCATGAGGTTTCTGGCCAGGGACATTCATGTCCTTAACGTGTTGATATCTCTACTCATCACTCTCTGGGGCACAGCTTATCGGATTTACAAACTTTCTAATCAGTGATACATAAAACAGTAAAATTTTAGGAGCACTGAAGTTAAATTTTCAGTTACAGAAAGTTTATCTGTTCTAGAAAAAAAATACGAATGTATATTCAGAACCAAAATGTTTTCAAGTCTCTTTAGCACTCCGATTGTAATCCACATTTGTGCTTAGTTTTTTATTGTGCATACAAGTATGGGTGCATAATTTTCTGATAAGATTTAGCATTAGCAAAATTAACTTTTTATCTGAAGAAGACAGAGAAAATATTTAGAATTACAGTGGAAGCTGCAAGATCTTTTCTGTTTTTACTTCAGAATGGGAAAACCAGAAATCAGTTTATAAGCTTCTTTTTAACAAAACCCCCAAATATGCCTTTTGTATTTGCAAATATAAAGCAATTGTTCTCTTTAGAATTGGAATGATAATAAGAAATGGTGCTTTAATAAGGGAGCAGAACAGAAAAACTTGAATAAAATAGTACTTATGTGGCACTATTTATGTTCAAAGAGTGAAAGCTCTTTAAGTAGTGGGGTGAATGGAAATACAGGATAGCTTAGTAAGGATTTTCGCACTTCTGAGCCTGTTTCCTAAAGTCATCGCAACTTGTGTTTGTTGGTATCATTAATTTTAGGTCAAGTAAGCAGGGATGAAAAATATATACACCTTTGTGTAATGTTTCTATGTAGTACCCAAGATTTCCAAGTTTACTACTCACTAAAGTTTAACCACAATAAAATTACGTATCATGTCTTAGTTATATCCTTTTTGAAATCCAGCTAATATATGTACTTTATGAAGATGAATGAAAATACTTCAGAAATTTTCAAATGAATGAGACATGTCTTTCTTCTTCATTTTGTTATTGCTTGTTCTAGTATCCTCTTATGATTTATTTCATTTTGTGAAATAAACACAAGAATAATCATTTATACAGGGTATCTGAGAAACAGCACGCAGGTAAGTGAATTTAATATGTTTCTTTGTTTTCAAATATTATTGTTAAATCTGAAAACTGATGGGAAAAAAACTGAAGAGAAATAAGACAAAGTATGATTTTTGGAATAGTGCATTGCCGGTTTGTCAAAGATCTCACTCAATCCTAATTTTTAAAATGTGCTTTATTTCTATTCAACATTTCAGTGCACACACGCACACGCACACACACACACACACAGAAACATGCATACACACACACACACACACACACACACACACACATGCTTGCACATACACAAAAATGCACCCCTGTTCTCAAATTTTTCAAATAAACTGTGCAAAAGCTTTTAAGTGTACATTTCTATTAAATTAATACACATACTACTCCTTTATTGATTTATCTGAGAGAGAGAGAGAGAGAGAGAGAGAGAGAGAGAGGATCTCATTACGTAGTCCAGACTTCATTCAACTCACCATTTACCCCAGGCTAGCCTCAAATGTATGACAATCCTCCTGCCTCAGACTTACTAGTGCAGACACGTTCCATTATTCCCAGCTTGTGTGGTGCTCAGGAATCAAATCCAGGGCCTTGACCTTGCTAGAGAAGTACTCTACTCCTGAGCTGTGCTCATGGCCTTTAGTTTATTACCCTAAGAGTATATTGCGTTAATCTCTCTGCAGGTCCACTGAAGGTATTGGAAATTCCTTTCTTTATCTCATGTAGTTTAATTCTATAACATAAACTGTGTGATCAGCCAGTCAATAACAATAAGGAAGAAGATAGGTAGGTTAGAGGATCTGTTGCTCCATGATTGACAATAATATTCACATTTTAAAGTTCTATTTTCCTTCCCATAGTTTATGACAGGTCAACTAGGTTGTCGGGGCGGGGGGGCGGGTTCCTGTCCACAGACAGGGTCTGAGGGGGGTGAGTGCGCAGTCCTCCCGTTTCCCAGCCTCTCAAGTCCCGAGAGACACTCAGACGCGACAGGGAGTTTAGTCAAACAGGAACTCACTTTATTCAGGAAGTACAGAAGCTTATATAGGAGAGGGGCAGATGTCCTAAGAACGAGGGGACAAGTAATTTGAAGTGGCACTCATATAAGTGAAACTTTAGCCAATTAGCCACTTATTCACGCCAGCATGTATTGGACTTAAACAGCAACTACATTATGATCATGCACTGTCCACAAGGGCGGACAACATTCTGTCACCGCCCCTGAGGCATTTGTCCAGCGCCGTTTTGGTCCCGTGTGTCCCCACATTAGATGATAAGTTTTAATGAACATTAACATGGGACATGACCCCACATAAGTGTTTAGGTTGTGTTTGTTCACAGTTTCTGACTCATGTCTGTCTACATGACTCCATGTATAGCAATAACAAAACAGAATGGTTTCATTAATATGAAGTATTAAAAATGACAAGCTGCTACATTTACAGCATGAGTAACAGCTGTGTGAAGTCATGCTTGCCTATAAAATTGGGGAGCGATGTGTTTATTTCAGAAGCTCTGGCACATTTGTTCTCACCTTCCCTTCTTGCTCTCCTACTCCCTTCCTAGCTCACCCCTTCTTTCCACAAATCCATCTCCCCACTTGTTTGTCTCTATTATTTATACCTGAGTTTCTCATGTTAGAGAAAACATGTGATATTTAATCTTCTGGGTCTGATTCTTTTCACTGTTTATAATGACCTCAAGGTGCATTCATTCTTCTACAAATGACTTACATTTTTCCTTTGTTACAACCGAGCATTACTATCTTGTGTATATACCAACATTTTCTTTATACATTGATCTCTTGGTGAACATTTTGGGCATATTTTTTCTATGATTTAACTATTAGGAGTTTTACCGCGACAAACAAGGTATGTGTATGTCTTTATGCCTCTATCGTTTAATAGATGGCAGATGGCAGTAAGATTATTGGAGACATTTACAATATTTTGAAAATTGGTTATACTTAGATGAAACCATACTTTGTACTATCAATAATACAATATAGACTATTTATAAGAAGTGTAGCATCATTTTTGCACTTGGACTTTTTTCATGTGACTTGTCTCCAATAATAGAATTTATTCTTTTTTTATATGTATGTATGTTTGTTTGTTTGAAGCAGGGTCTTGTTCTGTAGGCCAGGCTGCTCCTGAACTCAGCTGTATCTCAGGATAACCTTGAACTCATGGAAATCATTCTACCTCAGTCTCCCAAGTGCCAGGATAATAAGCCTGCATCACCACACCTGGCTTATGCGGAGCTCGATAACTGAACTCAGAGCCTTGAGCTTGATAGACAACTGCATTTACCACTGAGCAATTCTGCCAGTCCTAGAATTTTTTCTAAACAATGTCTATAAGAGCAATCCTGAATTATAATGTATTCAGAGAAACATGTTCTAAATATTCAGATAAAAAAGTGAAATAAAGAAAATAGTTTTTCATGAATGGCAAAAGATTTATTTCATTTAATACTAATTTGCTCTTCCCTTCTTCCTTGAATTTTAAGAATTTTACTACTATTGAATAGACAGATCTAAAATCAATATAAATGATTTAAAATTTCATATCTTTCTAATTATCTTTTTTTAAAACAGGACAAATGCACAGTAAATGACAGAGATTTCTGTATCCTTACCATGAGAACAATATTTGCTATTTCATTACAACAGTATCAAAGAATAACTGTCTTTTCAGTACTAATTCTCTAGTAACTTACCATTAGAGGACAATCCCTCAATATATAGAAATAATCACACAGACACGTATAAGCTGGTAGAACTTACTGACTACGAAACATTAAGTCCCAATTCTTGAAAAGAACAATAGAACAATTCATATACAGCAAAGAAGCAAGTCAATCATTCTGCTTTTAAAATCAACTCAAAATAGAATTCAGAGACACACACAGAGACACCCACCCACCCCTCCACCGCCACCCCCCCACACACCTACCCACACAAAGTTTATTTTTGGAATAGATCTGTAATAATTAAGCATACATTTTTTAGGAAGTGAAGATACAGCTGACTGTAGTTCTATCATCCACTTGAAGCGAGTTCACTTTTCCCTTCCCCCTTCCCTGAACCTCTCCCTGGTCCTTGTTTTCTTTTTTTTATTTTCCTCAATTTATTAATATGTATACATGCCTAATATAAGGTTTACAATGGAGTTGAGCCTTTTACACTCATATGTATCTTGTCACGGTGACAAGGGCTTTCCCATTCTCCTGGTCCTTGTTTTTATGTACCTCTCACTGGTCATTTTCAGCCCATCATTATATTCAATGAAGCATATGACAACTTCTAGACACAAAAACAGAAATCCATGCTGTGGGGTTACATAGGTAAAGTGTGAGGCCCTTCTTTCAACCATGATATTGTTTTCACTAATCTCTATGAGACAATAACGATAGTACATCTCCAGTGCATCATCAGCCCTACAAAATGCTTTTAACATGAGAACCAAATGGGCCCAGGCTATTTCAGCACCATGGACAGAGTCTGCTTTCTCTTTTTAATTGTTGGGAGAAATCCTGCCTAGGTAACTAGTGGCGAAATTTGTAAGTAGCATATTCACCATTTTTTCACTATCTGAGTTTCACAAAAAATATGTTCATAAATTCTTCATTTTATGTCAATTAGTGTAAAGAGAATATACAACCAACTTAGGGAGAAATAATAATATTCCTGATTTAAGGCTAAATATAAGGGATAATGTAAAAGACAACAGTAATATAAAATAATACATAGAGTTTTAGGCAATATGATACAAAGTAAGTTAGAAAAACACAAAATATGAAGCAAAATGAATTACCAGATAAGGTGAAAGTATGACATGAGGCAAATCATGAAATTCAACACAAGACATGCCTTATTTCTAGTGCCAGTAGAAATAACTTGAAATAGAATACCTTAATTTAAATTATTTGAACCAAAGAATGTAGCAGCAATATTATTCTCAAAAAAAGGAAAGGGAAAAACAGAAATATTCTGGCCTTTAAATTAGTTTTCTAAGCTGAGATAAGATTTTTGGGCTTTGAAATGGACTCCTCAGGTTTACAGTTTTGAGTTTTCTCAAACACACATCCATATGTAACTGACAACTCAGCCAAGACCTACAGCAAGTACAATCTCTACATTGTGGCCTCCTACTGCTGTTAATCAACTCCTTCCATGAGCATCAGTTTCTGACACACACTGTCCTGTGTAATTTTGCTTATTCCTTAGTGTTATATGAATGAGATCATACAATATATAGACCATTTAGTTAGCATTTTTCATTTAGAAAACTGTTTTGAAATTCATTGTGTTACATCTTGTAAACAGGAGTCTCTGAGAATACACATCTCATGCAAACGAACCCCACACATTTGCTTACAGAGTTTCATTTAATAGATTAGAGATGAGACGTGGGTTTGTATTGTCATTATTATTATTCTTACTCCTCCTCGTCTTCTTCTTCTTCTTCTTCTTCTTCTTCTTCTTCTTCTTCTTCTTCTTCTTCTTCTTCTTGTGATATTGCGGATTATGACCGCAGCTTTCAAATTGAGTTACATGCCCAAAACCTTTTTAGCTTTGACTTTGAATCAGTTTCACTAAATCACTAATTTATCCACAGTAAATTACCTTTACTTACTAAAAAATTTATCTTTAATTTCTACAGAAGTATCTATTCCAAAATAAACTTTGTGTGTGTAATGTTGTGTGTGTGTGTGTGTGTGTGTGTGTGTGTGTGTGTGTGTGTGTATGGGTGCCTGTGAGTGTGTGGGTCTTTGAATTCTATTTTGAGTTAATGTTAAAAGCAGCATGATTGATTCGTGTCATTGCTGCATTTGAATTGTTCTTCTACTGTTCTTTTCTAAAAATTATATTTAATGTTTCATACTCGGTTAGTTCTACTTACTTTTAAGTGTCTGTATGATTATTTATATATATATTGTGGGATTGTCCTCTATCGATAAGTTACTAGAGAATTAGCACTTGAAAGACTGGTATTCTTGGAGACTGTTGTAATGAAAAAAAATTACTGTATTCTATTTCAATGAACTTATCATCCTCTACCTCAGCTTCCTTTAGTGCCAGGAATTAAAATCTGCAAAACCAGACCCATCTTGGACACTTGTTAAGTATTATTTTTTGATTTCTTAAGTTTATTTTAACGTGAACAAAAACATAAAATTTGCCCATATCAACAATGTATCATATACTGTTTAAAACCTAAGCAGATTATATAATGCTTAAGGCAGGTTAACATACTTATATATTCAAATATTTACCACTTCACTGTATAGACATTTTTAAAATCCTCTCTTTTACCTGGTCTAAATGTGTAGTGCATGATCACTGTCTTTAATCACCTTACGATATGGTAGCACAGAGTGAGTTTTTCTCCCTGCCTAACTATTACTTAGCACCCACTCATCAACTTTCCTCAGCCTCCACAGTGCCCTCTCTTTGGCCTCTGATAACTTTTTATTTTTAGTTTGTTGAGCTTTCTTCTTCAAATTCTACATCTGACTGAGAACATATGGTACTTATTTCCATACCTGATACTTCACTTAACATAATGATCTACAGTTCCTTCTATGTTATCATAAATGATAGTGTTCTATCTTTTTATGGTTGAATTGTATTTTATTGAGTACATATAAGATTGTTTTTCCTTATTTTTTTGTTCAATTCTCAATTCTGAAGTCCAGGTTGGTTCTGAACTCACTAACTAGACCAGGCTGGCTTCAAACACACAGCAATATTTAGGACTCTGGCCCCTGAATTCTGGGATTACAAGAGTGCACCACTACAACTGTATTATGTGATCTTGGGAATCAAACAGTGGCCTAATGCTTGCTAGAGAAGTAACTTAACTGCTGAGCTATGTCCCCAGCCCCATTTTTCCATGTCATTAAGTCAATTTATCATTAAGAGACTCTTTGTTTATATATACTTCTTGACTATTAATGTTATAAATGAAAAAGTGTTTCGAATTTTTTGATTCAAAGGGTCACTGGAATGTACTATTTGAAGTTCTGAACTACATAAAGTTACATTTTCTCTAACTCAAAATGCCCAGGTAGAAACTTAAGAATTCTGCAATTCTATACATTTTCAAATCTAACAGAATCCTTTACAAGAACTGTGGAACCTAGATTTCTTGTTCTAGCTCTCATGTACTGAGATGACACTCAATTTTAGAGTGACATTATTAAGCTGCATCATATTAAATCACAAATTCATACTTGAAAAAATATGACTATTTGGGGGTAAAGCAAAAAGTTCATTGTCTATTGAGAATAAGAATGGCCACAATTATAAACACAGAGCAGGGATACTGGTCTTATTTTGTTTACAGTAAGCTAGCTAAAGCAAAACACAAATACTTTGTTATCTTTAATATTTAATACATTTGTATTAAGATTGGCAATGGGCATAATTTGATGTAGGGTGTTAATATTTCTCTGTTGATTACTATCCATTTTTTTATCCTACGTTAAGAATTGAAAAGTGCCTTTGCTCATTACTTTGATCCCAAAAGAACATAGTTAAAACGATATCTTTACCATTAGTCCTTCAAAGTGTGACCTTATTTAGAGATAGGGTCTTTTGTGGGAAATTTGTTAAGGTAACAGCAGAGAGATTAGAGCTAGCCTTTGCTTCAGTATGAATGAAGATTGAGGCACAGCAAGAGAATCCTGTGTGATGAGACGGGCAGAAATCGAAATTACTCAGCTACCAAATAGGGCCAAATTGCTAGGAGCTAGGAAGAGTGAAAGAAGGAATCTTCTGTAGGCTTCAAAAGCAATGCAACTTTTAGACTTATAGCTTCAAATAACTGTGAGAAAACTAATTTCTTTTATTCAAAGCAACCCAACTTATGGTACTTTGTTGCAGCAGCCTTGAAAATCCAATATGCCCTCACAGGAAGGAACTGAACTTTACCTTTTGTTAATTTTGTTCTCATAAACTGAAAATTGATTCACTGTATGAGGCAGAGAGAAGAAAAGTTATTGGATGTAATGGCAATGGAGTGCCCTGGGCTTGTGCCCCTCGGATTTCAGCTTTTGTTTTGATTTGCGTTCACCTCCAGAGATCACTGAGTATTCTTTGCATCAAGTACCTGCATATGAACTGCAAAGGAAAAACTGTGATTAACCAATGTGAAATTAGACAAATATTACTGTGAACGACATGGCTGAGTCATGTGCTCTTCCTGCAGCAAGAGATAATAAAAGCAGAGTGATTTAGAGTAGAGTGGAGGTATTTCTTGATGAGAGCTATTCTTGAAAGAACAGTATATAAAAAAACTGCATTTTTGATTCTGAAGAAATTTGGACTTTTAAATTAGAATAAATATATAGACTTGTAAATCTCTATGTAGAGACAAAAAGATGATAATAAAAACAAATATGCTACCTTTCGAAAATGTTTTCAGCAGCTATTTTGTTTATACTGAGTGTTAAACATAGGGCCTTCACACTGAGCGATATCCACGCTCATTCTCGTTTACTTACTTTACTTACTTACACACCACTATGTCTAGCTCATAGCTGTGTGACTACTGTGACAAAACATTTTTTAGGTATAATATAAGATTTTCTAACAAAATGTTGAATAAGTGCAAACTCTTATTTAGCAGGAGTAACGGGAGTTTAACAACAAAAAGTATGACAATATTGATATATCTTGTTAATTACCCTAACTAAAATAAAAGATTGATTTACCTACATTAACATATTTGCATAAATCAGAATGTCACCTTCAGTTCATGGACAACAAATGCAAATGCATATTAAAATACTTTCAATGAGTGCATTAAAGTATCTTTTCTAAAAATCCATATGATATCACTGGTCCTCCCTTACAATAACTGTAGTAACTACAGCTGTTGTCAATGTCGCCTGTTGGTCAGAGGCCTATAATGCCAATGGAACTCATGTACGGCAAGAGGATGGGGAGGGAATGCTTTGCCAAACAACTTACCAATTTCTGTAAATTTCAAACCACCTCCACAGCGTAGTATTTCAAGTCTACATTTTGAAGATTATCCAAAGTAAATGAAAAATCAAAGTACACAAATAGATTAGCATCCCAAAGTTCATAAGAAGTGCATTCATAAGGTATAAGCAGAAATAAGAGATGGCATCAGCCTGAAGATACAAAAGTTGCATTATAATCTATAGACAAGAGAATTATTCATAATGTTAATATGTAGACCACAAACACATTAACAGTATAGATAAATATGGACGTATATGAAAATGCCATACTGACTGAAAACAATATAAAATGAGTAGTATTTGACTATATAAAAGTATACAGCATAAAAACTAAACCATAGTAAAAGAAAGCATCACACTTAAATGGACCTATATAGCAACATGTTTTCTTTTTAAATAGGGCACAGCAGACAGACAAACATGACAATTCACCAAAATCCAATTTGCTGAATCCATGTGTTTATTATGGCTACTTACAGAAGTGCAATTGAAGACCTCCAACAGAAGCACAGGTGGATGCAGGGCTACTTTATCGAGCATGTGTGAGGGGTTGTTTACAATATTGTGAGTGATTCAAAAGGCAATCCCAGTATCAAACAGTCCACCTAGCATAGTTGACACCTCACCAAACTTGCTAACTGCTTCAGGGACTCCTTTGCCTGGTCACTTAATGCTTTTATGTCGCCGCATTCCCAGCTGTGGGCAGCTGCGTTTCTTCAGTACTCGCTTTCATCTTCTGCATCTTTTCTCTCTCATTTCTTCTGGAGTTCTCCTGATCTCTCCCTTACAACAGCCCTTCTTTCTTGAAGGCTCTAGAGTAGATTTGCCTTCTCCCAGATGTAGTTCTTTCCCACTTTTGACTCACTCTATGGAACCAGAACCTTTCCTAGGCCTCTGACTAATGCTATCAGAGATTACTTTGATCAAGTCCTTGGGTCTTGATTCCCTGTTTCTAGTGATGTAAATCTTTCTCTTCTCTTGGTACAGAAAATTCTTACTTCACTTGAGTGTTTTATCTTCTGCTTCTGTAAGACAAAGATCTGTCAGAGTATTTCTCTTCAGTTTTTGTTTTTAATATGCTTTGACTCAAAATAATCCTTATGCTAAAGTGATACATATTAAGGTAATATATGTATCTACCCCTTTATGAAACACTAAACAAAGAAAAATAAATAAATAAATGGAACAAGGATGGCAAATGGTTTCGTTTCTCCAAAGAAGGCTAAGGATATCATATCAGTTTTTATTTTTATTTTTTGAAGTACAGCTCTTGATTTCTCCCTGTTAAGTCATGCACTTGATACTTCTGTCCTTTAGAGTGTAAGATCTCTTTCTTAAATTTTGCATCACTGTCTGTTAGAAAGTGCCACCTGTGTCTTTGCCAACTGATATTTTAAAATGGTAATTTGTTTCTCTTTTTCCTCATTAAAGCATAACTAAATTCTAGCGTTCTGGTCTTTTCAGGAAACCCTTATTAATCTTTTTACAGAGAAAAATTTAGACACTATGCAATAAGTATAAATTTGAATTAATTGTCAAAACATAATACTACCTTGGTGGAACCTTAGCTATAAACATGAGTATTTCTTTAAGTATTTGGTGTCAATGAAAACATTCTTAAAAAAAAAAAAAACTTATAAAACCCTGTCTTAAAATCAGTATTACAGTTGGGTTTTAAACCAGATAGGCTGGTAATTGCTAATCCATATGGGTTACACTGATATTTTCTGGGTGTTTAAATGTAGCCCATGTTCTGAAATAAACAATATAATTTTGAAGGTATTTTATTATGTATTATTTCTAAAACATAACCCTCAGTCAATTAAAATCACAGGTGTATCAACATATTTTCCTATGGATCAGTTTATAAAGAATTTCACAGGAAGGGACATTTTATATAATACTTTGTATTTCTCCTGTCATGGTACTTTATTTTTAAATATGCGTTAGTCTTATCAGACAGCCCTACTATTTAAGTTTTTTTATATATACAGAAAGCCAACAAAACAATTCATCTTGTCTTTGCAACAGCAGTTGCAATACGATAAGAATGATTAAAACTTCAGTGCAAACACAGATAAAAATAAAGAACATATTTATCCACAAAAAAAGACATTTTAAGTACTTTGTACATTTCAAACAACCTCAGAAGCATGTCAACTTCCATATCCTTAGGGCAGTTTCAATTTGAACACTATCAAATCGCGCAGGTTGTCTCTCTCTTCTAGAGTGAAGTTAAATAAAACTGTTTCATTACCATATCCACTGCTAAATTGCATGAAACACTAGCATCTGCTCTGAAGTGAAGCTTCCCCCGGGGCTATGTGCTGGAGAACTATGTGTGTTCCGATGCATCTCAGAGAAGACTTCAGATCCTCACAGTGTCTCCAAAGTAATTTACTTTTTACCAGTGGGAAGCCATAGTGTGAGGAACAGAAAGTTTAGAATTTTTTTCACTTTAATTACAAAGATCAGTTATTTTTGTACCACTCATTGTTTAGAGAAGACTCTCTTTGTTGTGTAATTTCATGCCCCAAATGACTCACTTATTAGGCGAAGGAGATGGACTGAAATGAGTTCTAGTGATAGACTAAACATCAGAAGAGATCAAAGAAGCTGTACAAAGGCTTTGATAAGTTTGTTAGTTTTCGCTTGATCAAGTAGAAAAAATTATCCTATATGAGTAACTTAGAAGCGGAGACCAAAAAAAGTGCTAAAAAGAAACAGAACATACAGCTCAGGAAAAAAAATACAGTTATTAACATGGCATAATCAATTAGACCCAGACTCGAGTCTAGGCTAGACCTAAAAACAGGCTTTATGGGGTATTTGGAATTGACAAATTATGTCATGCAAAATAACTAAAAGAAACTTCATCCTAGTCTTGAACAAGTAGATGATACAATCTCTGGAAGAGATGAACTGGTATAGTAAGAAAGTGAAGCTATGGGGTTATTTTTGTTTTGTATTTTGTTATGTACGTATCTCACAATTGTTGCCTTGAGCTTGAATTTTTCTGCACATATATACAGTGCCAACATTATAATCTCTTTCCCTCCTTTTCAGCTCTCCTTCTCCCTCTCTCTTCCCCCCCCTCCCCAAGTCCCACTATTACAGCAGCTTAGTTCTCTGGGTTTCTAATATTTGAGAAACAATTTGGTATTTAACCTTCTGAGTTTGACTCACCTCGGTAAGCATAACGGTTGCAAGTTGCATACAATTTAGGCAAAAGCCTCAAGTCTATCTGTCTTTATGGAAAGTACTACTTCATTGTGTACAGATTTCACAATTTTTGTGTCCATTGGTCTGTTGCCTATTAAAGAAATGGAAATGAAAACATCACTAAGCTATTATCTTACCCCAGTGAGAATGTAGCATATCATGAACTCAAGCAGCAGTGGATGCCGGTGGGGTTGTGGGGAATAGGAACCCTTTCACACTGCTGGTGGGACTGTAAACTGGTATAACCACAATAGAATCCAGTTTGGAGATTATTCAAAAGAAATATATATTCCATGCAATCCAGCACACATCTTATTGGTATTTTTTTCAGAAAAGTTAAATGTGATGAGAAACAGAAACACTTGTGCACTCATGTTTATAGCAGCACCATTGCTTTTAGCGCAACAGCAATCTCAGATGGGTGTTTCCCTTCAGGTCTGAGCAGCCACTGGATCCTCCAGTTCTCTCAGTTGCAGGCAGCCATTTTGCACTATCTCTCCCTGCACTAGTATGCCTTCCAAAACACTTCGTTTGTTTACAATTTCCACTAATTCTACCTGCGCATCTAACCAATACATGCATATTAATGGCCTCACAATTCACAATAGCTGAGTCATGTAAGCTGCCAACTCATCCTTCAAGAGATCAACGGTTACAAAAAGAGGATCATATGCACACAATGAAGTACCACTCTGTCGTAAGGAAAGACAAACTTGAGTCATCTGTAGGAAAATTGACACAGCTGGAAACTATGCTAGTGCTTATTGAAGTGAGTTAGTCTTAGAAGACTAAATATTGCATAGTCTCACTAATATGAGAAATTCAGATTTTAAATAAATAAATAAATAAGACCAACCATAGGAAGTAGGAGATGGATTGTGCCAAGTGATGGGAAAAGTGGGAGAAAGTTGGAGAGGGGAGTGAGGGAGGGGGAGAAGAAAGGACAGTGAGAATGGAAATATGCATGTTTCCCAGTGGCCAAATTGTGATAGAACCATTGCGTGTCACAAGTGCACATGGATAAAAATAACTTTTGGGAGAAAAAAAATCTCTGTTTATCGCTAGAGTTCTTTGTCCAAGCTCACTCATGCTCTCCCCTAGCCTGTCCTACCCTTTCTTACCTTAACCAGTCACTCATGGGCTTTGATCTTCATATGAATGTCTTTTTGAAGATAATAAAAATTTGATTCATATAATATGGTATCAATAGAGATACTTCTGACAATTTGCAAAATTCTCTTACGATTATGGAAATCATTGCATGTATCAATGGATGTTTCTTTTTTGAATACTATTAGTATTCCAGGGCATAAACGGGCCACCGTCAACTGTATCTCTCACTATGGAGAACATTTGGAGACTTCTCATTTTGGTTATTAAACATATTCTCTAAATGATTATATAAGCATTTTTGCACAAAAATAAGTTTATATTTATTTGGGAAAACAGCATGTGATTAATGACAAAAAAGACAAAAAGTTGGAGACTATCACATTTGTAATATTCAAAACTTTTTAGTTTCTTTTTTCACAATCATGTTTCAGTCTGTTTTTTTTTTTCTTTTTATTCCATTAGTTACAAATGATCTGCTCTTTATTTGAAAATAGGACTAATACAGATAGGGAAGTCTCAAACTCCTAATGATTTCTATTCTTTTGAGTTCATTTTATTATTTTTTGTTTGATTTCAATCTCTCTCTTTCAGTTCTTTGATTTTCAAAGATAACGTTGATGTTACTTTTAAGGGTGGACTCTGAGAATGTAACTAGATGTTCTGAAGCCATAATTTGGGCTTGTTAATAGTATTACATATTGTGACATACTTTATATAGGTAGAATTCTATGTCAATTTTATGTCAAATTTGTAGACTTCCAAAAATTGTCATGCATAACTTTACCTGCAGAATATTTAGAGCTGAGCTTTAACAGCTGTGAACACTAAGCTTTAAGAATGGTCTTGATGTCTCAGCATAATCATTCTACGATTCTTTCTTTACTCATATTGTTTAACTCTATTATTTTAGTTTAATTTTGGCCCGTTTTCAAAAACTATTTTATTTTAAGAGTTTTTATAAAACCCTCCTGCTCTATTTGTTTCTGTTATTTTCATCATATTTTATTTCCTATTTAAAATTTTAAACATTCTCTGTTTTTTTAAAATGTAGAATTGTTGTCCCTATTTTCATTTGATCATTCATCAACAGGACAAAAATGCTTATTCTTCAGTTTCCTCCAACTATCACCAGGGAAAGATACGTATGATGTCAAGAAGTATACAGCTTTTTTTGTTGTAAACTATGGTTGTGCCAGTGGTTTGGCTTAAGATCCTAGCTCTTTATTTAAATAAGAGTGCCTTATTATATGAAAATTAATAGTGGTATGTACTATATTTTTAAATTACATAATACAGAAGGTATATAATAAATGAGAAACCAATATTATTAATGAAAATAACATGTTGATATTAACACTTTTATGATCTGTAGGTTCTAAAGGTAAAAGGTATCTTATAAAATTTACGAAAATAAACTTTGAAGGGAATACCTTAAAATCAATTAAGTTTGGTATTTTATATTTCTTAAATTCTAAAAATAGTATAGTTTTGGCTATAGCATCCATCAGGACTTTTTTATTTTACTTAGCACATGAGTTGAATTCACAGAATATCATTCAAGGAATAAAATTGTTATGAATCAGGAAAAAATATTTACAAACCTGTCATTAATTGTCATGGCATATTCTTAGATTGAATATGTACCAGTTAATAAAACGTGAATGTTCTTATTATCAAAGATGCAATGATATAATCTTCACTTTTTCAAAGCATTAAAGATGTTAAAATATATTGAAGAATAATACCATAAGGAAAGTCATTGTTCTGAGATTTAAAAATGAAAGCACATTGAAAAATGTAGTGGTTGATTGATGAAGATCAATAGCTTTATTTTACAATGCCAGAGGTTTGTTAAAAGTAACTCCCTAGTGTTAAATGTACTTTGTTGATTTAAATATTTTTTCTTGTTCCTAAATGATAAGTCATTCAGATTGTTCAGAATTTATAAAGGCTTTATCTGGAGAACATTAGTATGTTTTTCAGAGCATTATACTGTAGCTCGCTAAATATAAACAAAATATTTAGAGACTGAATAATCAAGTAGAATTTAATTGAAAAGATTAATTTAATAAATTCAAACATTTCTTAGGCTATGTTTTACATATAACAATTTTCAGCTCTGGTATCTTTTTTTAAGGAAGTTATTGACTCTTGAAATGTAAATTATTGAAATGCTCACATAACGTATTTGTAAGATTTAAAAGTGTTAAATGAATAATTACATATTATTAAAATATTAAGCATGAAAGTGTTTAGGCTTTGAAAATATGGTTTTCTAATTTTATGAGACTCCACTTTAAAAAAAGCAGAGCTTGCTGATATCTATGTTTAAATTATGAGTCAATTACCAAATATAATTTTTCGATTTTGACAATAAGAAAAATGCAAACTATTTCTGGTGCAGACCACGAGCTTTCATTGATTTTGCTCCCACTTGCCTTTAAGAATCACAGTGGCTCAGATGATATATATATTTTTTCCAATTTGTAAAGAAACTGAGTTTTCCATACCATATGCAAACATTAGGAGCTAAAACAAGTATTTTCTTAATGAGCAGAAAGAATTAATCTTCAAACAGTACTTCTTTTTATCAAATTAGAACTCAATTTTATAGTTCCTAAATAAAAGAGTCATTTTTTAAAGTAACTCCTTGGATTTATCATCTCTTACAAAACAAATTTTACCCAGGCGTAATGGTGCAAAGATCTGTAATCCTAGCTCACTAGGAGGCATGAAGATTCCAAGTTAAAAGTCCAGTTTGAGCAACTTAGCAACATAGAGACTGACCATCTCAAAAATCCAAAAAAAAAAAGAAAAAAAAGAAAGATCTTGGGATATCTCAAGTGTCAAAAATGTGTGAGTAATTATACGTATATACGAAACTTTAGCAGAAAAGGGATATGCATCCATCATTATTAATTGGTTGATTCTCTAGTTAATGCATTATAATTTTGATTATTAATGTATTCTATTTATTTAGAAGGAAGAGATAACTCTAGCTGTTACTGATTTCTTGAAAGAATCACAAGGTTTAATACATTTATACATCTGTTTTACCTGTATTTTACCTAACACACAAAACATAAAAATTATACATGCTCATGATCCACCTTGTAATTTTTTTCATGCAGGTATATATCCTATAATATTTAAGTTAGGCCCATCATAGTAATCTCAAACATTCATTCTTTCTTCATGGTGAAAACTTTAAAAATCTAAAATGTTTCTTGGGTCTATTTTCTTCTTTGTAGCCATTGGCTCGGATTATGCTATCAATATATTTACTTGACCCAATAGGACAATAGCAAACCTGGCACAGTTAAACTGGAAGGAAGTGCTAGGGCTCTGGGGTTTGATTTTACTGCTTCTGTTCTGGAACTCATGATGCCATGAGAAGAATTCTGTGAAGTCATTATAGAAGCAGAGTCCAGTTACCTTAAATGCCATAGATGGCAACTGACGCTGACTGGAAGTGAAGCGAATCTGTAGCTGGACACAGAAGGATGGCCCATAAATCCTAGGTTCTTAGAAGAGCATTTCTATAATCCTTTTAAACATAAGTCAAAATATTTTTATCTCAACCGTATGGAAAACTATCAGAATGATTTTAAGAATGATTCTAACTAAATATACTTCATTACCTAATGTAAGATAAATACATTCAAATAACCACCTGGAATGTGTGAATGTCCTTATCTTTTTCTTGAAAAAAAAAACGTTGTAAAATAAATTAACAGAAAAATAGGAAGGAGGGAAAGATAATCATTTATGCTTGTCTCAGTTTTTAATTAACCACAATAATGGTAACAGTTTTTCCCTTCCTCCTGCAGCGCAGGCCCACCCACACACTCATGCAGCAGACATCAATACACACAAACATAGCCGAACTGCACGATAAGAATAATTAACAAACTCCAAGACAGTCTAATTAATGTGCCATCTCTCAGAACCGCCTCTGCAACTTAATCAATGGATACATGCACAGTGAAATGAGTTGCTTGTTTTCTTTAAAAGAACAAAACCAGTCTGTTCATGGAATTCCACCTACATTCTGTTACACTCTGTATCTCATTGTTTAGAGAAAGGGTACCCTCTCTTATTTCCTGCAGACATATGCTTTTTTCATTGAAATTCTGCTTCATTGTTTGAAAGTCGTGACATGAATAATATTGAGCAGCAGTGACTTAAAAGCATACAAATCAAAATCGTACACTAATCAAGAGAATTTAAATGAATCTCAGACTCCTATACATTGAGAAGTACATGATGTAGGGATTTGAAAACTGTATTATGTATGCAATTTTAGCTTTCTTCTTGCCTAATAATTTTGTATATTGTTGGAAAGGCTATGGAATAAAATGAATTCTACTCCACTGCTGGTGGGAATGCAATCCGGTACAACCATTATGACAAGCAGTCTGGAGATTCCTGAGGAAACTGAAAGTAGGAATTCCATTTGACCCAGCTGCAGCTGAATTGGCAAGTTCAAAAATGAAATACAGTTGACATACAAAGAAACATGCATATCCATGTTTATAACAGCACAATTTATAATACCCAAGTCCTGGAAACAAACTACCTGCCCATACATAGAAGAATGATTAAAGAAGATGTGGTACCTATTCACAATGGAATACTGTGCAGCCATAAACATATATGCTTTTTAAATGCATGTCAACAGTTAAGTGTTGTTGTGTGTAAAGCCTCTCCACCTAATGAAAGAACCAATTTAAAGAAATCATAAACTGTACAATCATTTTATATTTTGAAAGTGAATGTGAAATTCAAGCAGTATGCATTGTTCAGTATGAATAGCACCCAAATTTAATATGTATCACATTTGTAATTTTCTGTATGCTCATTGTGTAGGTAAATTTTTATAGAATCCTACCTCCTATAGATTATATAAATTTAACAAACTCATAATTGCCATGATTGTTAGCTAATTATGGTTGTTTCCATCTGCTTTGTCTCTTGTTTCCATAGGAAAATAAAAACAGGTGACGTTTGTCTACCAACTTACAGAACACGTATTATCAAGCTGGCAAAACGTATTTTTCATAGTATGCACAACATTATTTCCTGATCATCTGTTTATAAGAGATACATTTATTTCACATTGACTTGTTCATGTCTCATCTGCAGAAATTTTAACATTTTAATTTTTTTCTTTAAAAAGTCGTATCATTCATTCCTATAAGATATCTCAGAAGTTGAGATTTTCTTACAGAATATGTGATTAACTGATAATCCTAATGCATCATATGAGCGATAATACTACTCTGAATTTGATCTTATGAAGCCAATCAAATTTATATCAGAATTCTGTATGTTTGTCTATATAGAGAAACTTATGTATACTGATATTCATTTAAAATTGCTTCTCAACAGTTATACATGGAAAAGATTTACAAATTCAGAGTTTATGTGAAAAATATATATTGACATTAGATACTAAATACGCTCTTCTATTACAGTGACTCAATCACCAGAACTGCTTTAACAAGGTGGTAGCAGCTAGCATTCATTTTATGACATACTTGCTGCCTTGTACTAAATACAATCAGTATAAGCCATTATAAACTGCTTTCTAAATATCCACTCTTTTCCCCCTGGCTTTCCAATTTGATATTGAAAAAAAAAAAACAAAGAGCATATCTCAAACAATTCACCTCCTTGACTCCATGACACCCTACACAGTGGGTTAGCCACATGTTCTTTTCTGGTCAGGAGAAGTAACTAGTTTCTGAAACAAGCAAACAGAGGAGCTCTTTGTTTTTAATTCACTTTTTACTCCCTTTAAACACAAAAATGTGAATGCTATAATCATATTGAAAGCATGTGGCAATCGTCACAAAATTAAGCATCAAAAGTTATACAAAGGTAAAAATTAGATTTTCGATTCAATTGTGTAAGTAAATGTTGAAGGGCTTCCTATTATTTGTAGCCAGTTTGTTGAATTAAGCATCCTTTAGGGCATGTATCTTCACAATAACACCATGGGATAGATATTTAATTACCAGTAATCTGCACTTCAAAAGGTAATACACAAAAGAAAATTTTGTCAATATCTTGAGCTTCCTTAAAGCAAAATAGAAGGGAATCAGTGGAGATTTGTTTTAGCTCAAAATTTCAAAAGAACATAGTCCATTCATAGGGGTTTTAGAAATTGTGGAATGGGGCTGGACCCCGATTTGGAGACAGGGCTTCTCACTCATGGCAGAACATTCTGGAATAAAGGGAGGAATCAGTACTCTCCCCTCCAGGTCAGGCTCTAAGCATCTGCCCCATCCAGCTAGGCTCCATCTCCCAAGGGTGCACTATATCCATAGGTACATGAAGCTTTTGGAGGACACTCCGGATTCAAATTATAACAATATTAATATACGTACTGTATATGTGTAAATATACACACAGATCCACACACACACATTTTGATTCTAAGCATGTAAAATATGTAAGATGACTTCTATAGCATAACTCTGTTCAATCCCAAAGGTTAATAAATATCTTAGGTCATTTATTACGTGATATGAGGTGTTTAAGACAACTGTACAAATGAGTAAGTATATCTAAAATAAAACAAATGTTAGTGAGACATAATTGAAAAAGTTAAGCAAATATTTAGGAGATCTAACATGACAAAAATTATGCTGAGAAGTATGTGAATTACTTATGTTTAAATCATGAGGGAGAAACTATGTTACAAACAATAATTAACAACATGGGCTCTGGTGAAAATGTTAATTTGTGTATTTTATGAAATATTACAAAAATCTGTATTTAGCATATTGATAAAAGATTTCTAACGACAATTTAAAGCCTTCTTGAAGAAAAAAAATTTAGAAACATAAGGTAATAAACAAAGTTAGTAGATGTAGTGCGTAATTTTATTCTTCCTGAATTCATTGTGCATTTGCTTTGTCCTGTGAAAGATATCTAGCTAAGAATGCTTCCTTGAAGGCTATTAGGAAAAACAGTGAATATTTTTTTGCAAGGACACAACAGAAGATAATGACCATCAAATGTAACCCCATGAAGCTCCTTCAAAATTATTACTTGTTGATTATGCTTCAAAAATATTTTCAGAATGAATCACTTCTGCTGTGAATAGAAATTTATAGTAATTGTTCAGTAAGTTATTTCCTTACATGTATTGTTCTTTGGATCTGGAATGTTTTCCAAAATCTCAAATATTTGGATGTTACAGATGGTAAATAGAACTATGTGCTGTTGGGAGATTGGGACCAGGTCTGGAGGATGAATTGCAGGTGTCTAGATTGGATTACAGTACAGGGCAGACGCTTGCCACACCTTCCATGCATGGAGGGGGCTGAACGCTGAGGATGGACCAGGAATGGATCACAATGAAGGGCTGGGAAGGATGTACAAGCTACTTTCCTTAAGAGACTAAACTTGCCTTGACTTTGCTTTCCATTATCAATGTCGTGAGGAGCTGCCTCCATCTTTGCCTCTGCCAAGTATTTCTGTGTACTTCACAGGCTGCCAGCTGCCCGTGAGTGGACTGTGACCTTCTAAGAAACTGTGAGATAAATAAACATTTCCTTCCCTAATTTGTGAAAGTCTGGTCTTGAGACACAGCAATGAAAAATTAACTAAGACAGGTTCTATTTAAAAATATTTCTTATTTGGACTGGAGGATTAGCATAGTGGTTAGAGATCTTGCCAAGAAAATGAAAGGCTCTGAATTTGATTTCCAAGCACTGTATAAACTGGTCACGGTACCACATGCCTGCAATCACGGCATTAAGGAGGGTGAGGCAGGATGATTGCTCTGAGTTCAAGTCCAACCTGAGCTACATAATGGTCAGGTCCAGCCTTTACTGCTGAGAGAGATGTTGTCTTATAGTAAACAAATAGTTATTAAAGTATATATTAATTGGTCAAATAACAATTTTTAAAAAAATACATAACTTGCCAATGTAATTTACACTTGTTTTATTTTAAAAGTCTTAACAAAATTTTAGCAAAAGAATTGTCTTAATTATATCACCAATTCATATTTTCAGATGAAAATCTGATGAAATGATGATATAATCGTACATTTGACATCAAAAATATCTTGTGCATTTTACAATTTTAACAGTAAATATGAATGTTTGTAAATAAAATGAATTGAGATAATGCAAGTTAATTACTCACAATTCATAATAAATATTTTAAGACTCTTCAAAGTGGTAAAAAATTTAAAAATTAAGAATATAATAGATTAATTTCTACATGACATTTTCCCAGTTATGCCAACTGAAATTATATTTGTAGTATATGTAAGCACTTCCTTTTAAGAAATGTGATGTAAGTTGTTATTGACTTACTATCCATAGAATTACTGAATATAACAAACCATTAGATAACTTGATACTGAACATAATTATATATCATAATTTTAAGTCGAGATTTTAGGAGCATTTAACATTATTCAATTAAGTGAAGATTTATGTTATATCCATTTCTGACATACCTGAAGTTGGTAGCTGTAAATTTGAAGGTCAAAAGAGAATGATTATAACATTCTCATAAAAGAACAAAGAACTTCTATAGTCTCAATTCCAAAATATCTATCCACAATCCTAAATATTCATGGGCCAAAGATGGCTTAAACTACTTTTAGTGTATCTGGATTAAAACAATCTTATGAAGATATTTACCAAAGTTTCACTTCCATTTGTGATAACTGCTAAAATAACACATTAATGTACTTTTTATAGCAAACAAATGAAAAGTAAACTTGAAATAGTTGTACATATAGATTCTAACTTATTCAAAAAAATAAATTTAAGAATAAATTTTGTAACTACATGGTGCCTTAAGCAATGATGGGATTTTTATGATCATTGCAAAGTTGTGTAAACTTGAGAAGAAATCAAGTTATAAGTTGTTAACTTTTTGAAAAAATAATTTCTTTTTCTTTTTAAGTGGCAAGTTACGGACCAGAAACTTTTGAAAGCTTAAACTGCAAAATTAGTTAAAAGTCACCTGTGACATATTCTGAGTCATGATTTTTCAACAATAAAGCACAGTAATTATCTGTCAGTGCTTTGACAATTGAAATGATTTACCCTTGGGAAAAGAGCAGAGAAAAGATTATCTTTTGTGGAATAACTAAGGACTAATCTAGAAAATACCCTTGTTACTTTCACTATAAAACAGTGACATTAATCATGAAATGTGAAAGGCAATCTTAATCAGGATGCAGGTTATTGGCAATAAAAAAATCTAGCTCACAATGCTATTGTGAAAGTATATTTTCTAAAGTGTGCTTCTCCCTACACATTTCATATGGTTTCTTCATAATCTAAACACCAAGCATCTATTATTTTGAAAGGAAGAAAGGAAGAATATGAAACAAAGAGTGTGTATCAGAAAGGCAAAGTTCTCTCAGAACAATCCTGTGTGCCGTGAGGAGAGCCAGATGCATGTCCTTCCTTCCATGATCTGTGTGTGGACCTCCTGCCATGACCTGTGATGGAGCAAATCAGGTGAGTGATCTCAGAGGAATCCATTCTCCCTCTCCAAAATCAATTTAGAAATGATTTTGGAAAGCAGAAAAGAGAAATGAGTATTTGAAAGATTAGTGATATATTTTCATAATAGTATTTATTTTTGTATGTAAATAGAGCTTTGATGATTGAATCACTTCATTAGAGATATTTTTATATCTCCAATCCAATAATTACAGGCTACTCATGTGTGTTTTTTGAAGTATTAGGTCTGTTACCATATGTGATTGTAATAAAAATATTAAGTGGGAGTCAATAAAATAGATGTGAATAGATGGTCTATGTAAATAAAATTTTGAAAAACTTAAGTGGTTTTCTAAGATCCATGTTAGAAAAATCTACAGTTTACCTGATTATTATTAGCATTTTAGCTAATTACAATTCTGAGTCAAAGAATCTTAATTTGTAAGAAACCTCATAGAGAAAGAAAAATAAAATTTTAAGGCAACTGTTTTACAAATTAAATTTTCTACAATTGGGGCATAACAATAATGAGATCCTAGCTGGGTTTCTTTAAACAAGACAGCCATAATCTACTATAAATGCATGCATTCTGTTAATTATATTTCTAATTTGATTATTCTTATATTTTTCAATTTTATTTTATAATTTTAGCTCTTAAGTCAATACAGTATGCTTGAAATACACAATGTGCTACTCCATTGTATACACATAGTGTTTATATTTAAATGGGATTAAGCATAGTCTCCTCAAAAACTATTTTTATAATGTAAACAACCCAAAATCTTGCTTGTAGATTTAGAAATGTTCAGCATATTATTGTTATTTATATTCGTACTCCTTAATAGAACTTCAGAACTTCCTGCTCTTAATCAGGATGTAGTACCCTTTGATCAGACATTCCCCAGTTCTTGCTTCCCTGATCCCGTCACATCCTTGATCATTGTTCTTTTCCTCTGATTTTTCAGGAGTTGACTATTTTTAGGTTCTACGCTGGAGAGAAGTTGTGTGTGTGTGTGTGTGTGTGTGTGTGTGTGTGTGTGTGTGTGTGTGTGTGTAGTTTAATTGCTTTGTTTTATTTTTGCTGGTTTAGTTCTTATTTTAGATAAAATAATAACCTCTGGTTCCAATTATCTTGCAAACATGACAGAATTTTAGTAACTTTGCAACTAAATAGTATTTCATTATTTAAATGAAATAATTAAATGATAGTCACTACATGTGTTTTTATTTTTTAAATCATTCCTTGCACTTTTAGTTGAAGTTTACTAGTTATCTTAATTATTTATTTCTTTTTGGGTCAAAGTACTGGTCATACACAATGTTAGGGAGGACACGTTTATTTAGTTCACAGTTTCTGTAGGGCATGTTTCAGGTGGTCTCATGTAGTCCACTTATGGTCAGGTTTCAAGACGTCTCCTGTAGTCGATTTATGTTCAGCAGCAGTTGTGGCAGTACATAACAGAGGCTGGAGAACTGCTCACTGAATTGCAGAGAGGAGGTCAAGTGGAGTCAAACAAAGGAAAAAAAAATGTAAACTGATACCTGAGACTCAAGGAAGGCTAGAGTTTTCCCAGGAGGAAGCTATGCCCATATTTCTTCTTTTACTTAGCTCCAGCTGCCAGTTGTGGTCCCTACACCATCTTGGGCCCCCTCCCTCTCTTCATGGCACACAAGTCGATAACACAAACCTGAAAACTCTGCCCTGGGTAACTCCCAAACTCAACAAATGGACATAACAATTGCAGTTCAAGTGCCAAGCATTAACCCCTTCTAGCCCGGCCTTACCTTCCAATAATACACAGTTCCAGAGTTATTGCACTGCATCCAAATACATGAGGCTTTTATGGGACAATCCAGAGCCAAACCATAGCTCTAGCGTATGTTTGCAATACGTAATAACTAAATTCGTGCTGGTAGACCTGTTCACATACTTGTCTCATAGTCTTGTGTGTGTGTGTGTGTGTGTGTGTGTGTGTGTGTGTGTGTACTTCGAGATGAATTCAGTCTTCTTTTTTTTTTCATTTACTTGTATGCTCAATAAGTGGATTAATGAATCATATGGTAGGTTAGTTTTTTTTTTTTTTAAAAAACCTCCACACTATTTTCAGTGATTGCTGTACAAATTTATATTCTCATTAATAGTGTGCAAGTGATCCGTTTTTCCCCTATCCCAAGCAATATTTGTTAACATTGGTCCTCAGAGTCAGGTAATATATCATTATAATTTTCATTTGAACTTCTCTAATGATTAATGATGCAGATCATTTTCAGAATCTGTGCTCCACCTTTTTTTTTTCTCTTAGAAATATCTGCTTTAATTTGTTGTCCATTTAAATCTGGTTGTTATTTGCTACTAAATTTTGAATTTCTCTTTGTATTCAGTTGCCCAATGTACAGTTTATATAAATACACATCCATTATGTAACTTGGCACTTTAATGATTGCTTTATTTGCTATAAGAAGACTTTTAGTTGTAGATAATGTCCCAGAATCTGTATGTAATTGGAAAGTGAAAGTATATTCCAAGAGTGTGGGGACTAGAGAGCGTGTTGCAGTCAATATGAAGATTGCCAACATAAGACATTTGAAACAATTCTTTGTTACAAATATAAATAATAAAACCTGCATGTCTCTCAAGTTGAACTCAGGCAAGTGTGTGTGGGTGAGTGTGTGTGTGTGTGTGTGCATATATGTGTGTGTATATATATATATATATATATATATATATA
>PVKB01002712.1:136800-166706 GCA_004027205.1 Ctenodactylus gundi | reverse complement strand
AATAAAAACATACAAAAATATTTTTATAAATTTAAGTAATCTGAATTATTTTATTTAATGGTATATCTCTGCATGAAATATGAATAAAGTAATAAGAGTCTAAAGACATGCTATATAGTTAGCTTAAAAATGAAGACATTATTTGCTTGAATTTAACTTTTAAAATGCATATTGGCTATTTTCCATAATGTTCATCATATTTAGTAATTTACATTTAATGTATAACTGCAGGTATTATTTTTCACAGAATTACAAAGGGACTCTCAAGATGCATTAACCTAAACTGACCTAATCAAGGTTTACCATCTCTAATTTATATGAAGCAATTTATCTCTTTGAATATTTCATAGTCTGTGTCATTCTGTACACATTATTTAATTGTGCCTTTCAGATGCAGAAAAGGTTGAAGTATTTTCTGAAGATAGAAATCATCTATTGTATTAATTTTATTGTAATTTTTAAGCCATAGCAGAACCAACTATGTTCATGTCTGATTTAAAGTTGTTTCTTGTTCGAATTATAAATTCTAAAATAATGGATGTAATTGATTTGGGTAATAAAATTTCACGGCCCCAAGGCCATTATTACAATAAACCATATCATTTCGAATAGTTTTCAGCCTGAAAAAAATATTCAGAAATAAAATTTAGAAGTAATATATCAGATTTAAATTATTCTGAAATTGCAAAGCTATAATTTTGTGCGCTCACATCTTTTATTCTTCTGCAGTTCTGACATAGCAATCTCCTGATAATATTTTAATAGATAGATTTCTGAGCCAGTTCTGAGCACAAAGTCAAAATCTACTTTGTGATTCACATGCATTATAGTTTAAACCCCTGCAGGCTTTAATTATCATTCTCTTTTTGCTAAAATCTGCATTTTTCTCTTTTGTTTTCATTTCATTATGTACTGAAAGGGCAACTCTGGGTAATCTACTATTTTTATGAATACTGACTTAACTGGGAAGTATTTTCACATTTAAATCGAATTCATGAGGCACGTTTGAAACAAAGGCAATATCTATTTTAATGAGAGTGCATTAAATACAGTTTCTGCTTGGTTTTAGATATGTTCTAAAATTTTGATTTGAAAAGCTATAGAACTTACTAATTAACAACATTAATGTTATGAAACTAAATATTTTGAAATTTAATTGTTTCTAGTCCATATAATGACATCAATTCTTACTATGCTTTGACATTTTGAAATGCATTCCATTCAAATCTTCCTTCTATCAAAAAAAACCTACTATATGAGAGAATTTGAAACATTTTGGTAAGAGAGGGACCTTTGCATTTTACAAAATGAGAGAGATTAGTAGACATTCATAAACATGAATACACACATACATGGAGAGAGAGAGAGAGACAGGGAAAGAGTGCCTCGATGGCCTTTGCAGGTGGCCTTTTTGTTATTTTCTTGTTTTTCATGCATCTCTCATATATCTTATGCTTACAAGAAAGCAATTCATATTATATCTCCAAACATATCTGTTTTAAATTAATTATCTCTTAAAACAATTTGTCTTTAAGTATGGAAGGGCTGGTTTATACATCTTTAGGGAAGATGTTTTGGCTCATACAGGAGGCTATGATGGAGAGTATGACCTGAATATCAGCTCTGTATTTCCCACCAATCTCTGACTGGCCAAGTTATGTTAGTCAGATTCACATGACTCTGTCAGACACCAAAGTGTATTCTGTTAAATAGAAAAAACACTGGAAATAAATATCCCCTTCGATCCAGCGACATCCCTTCTGGAAATATTTTCAAAAGAGGTCAAAAGAACAAATAACAGAGATACATGTATACCAATGTTCATAGCAGCACAACTAACGATAGCTAAAATATGGAAGTCACCAAAATACCCATCAACAGACTAATGGGTACACAAACTGTGGTATTTATGCACAATGGAATATTATGCATCTATAAAGTCGAACAGCAGGGAGGCTTTGGCAGGCAAAAGGAAGAATCTTGAGAACATCATGCTTAGTGAAGTGAGTCCTAAGCAGAAAGTGAAATATTGAAAGATCTCGCTGATATTAGAAACCCAGATCACACCTATCTTATGGAACTTAAAACGAAAACCAAAGTGAACCAGGAGGGTAGGGTGGGGAGGGAGGGAGAGGTGGTAGGGTGAGGGACAAAAGGAGAGTGGGAAAGTCCTTGTCACCTTGACAAGATAGGTATGCTCACAAAATGCTCAACTTCACTGAAAACCTTAAATTTTGCTCTTATACATATCAATAAATTGGGAAAAAATTTTAAAAAGAAGAAAACAGGTTTTTATTGGCCCAGATTTATCAAGTTCTGGCCATAAACTGATGACCCTATTGCTTTGTGCCTACGGCAATGTATCATACCAAGAATGTGTAGCAAAGAAAAACTCCTCGCTCCATGACCGGGAAGTGAACAATAGAGATAGGTCTCAAAATTCACTTCGGTGGCATCCTCTTAAAGACCCAAAGACCTCCCATTGTGCTCTAAATGTTTTCACATCTTCCCAGTAGTGTTGAGCTTCAGCTAAAGCCACATTAATATTTGGGGAATAGTGATCCAAACTATTCTATGATATGAGACATACAATTTTTTTATATTTTATATCAATATTATCGGTTTCAAAAGAAATGTCATAAAGCAATGATTTGCTAATCCTCTCCACGGATGTCTTCATCCATATTTAACAATATTGATTTTATCTATAAACAATGGAATTGCATTCTGTCATTCTTGTGGAATTTGCCAAGTCCAAGATCAATGTGCTCCCATTTGATACGGACCATTTTACTGTGACTAATAGGTGGGTGTAGGTCAGCTTTCCATTCCTGAAAACAAAATTCTGACATACAAGTTTTAAAAGAAAACACATTTGGCTTGGCTCTTAGGTTTGGGGGCTTCAATCTTTGTTCTTTGGTTTCCAGGGCACAAGTCACATGATGGAGAAATTTGTTCACCTAAAGGCAACCAGGAAATTAAAAAAGAAACCAGTGTCAGAAAGGAAGAAGCAGCTGAGACCAGGATGATCATTTCAAAATTAAGTCATTTGTAACCTAATTCCTCCAACTGTTCCGGTCCTCCTAACATGGAGTAAGTCAGAGATCGATTAACCCACTGAGGAAGTAAAGGAAGAGGTAACTGAACACTGCTGCTTCAGGGATCAAGCCCTCAACAAAGAATTCTCTGAAGACAGCTCATTTTTAAACCATCACAAAGGGCAAGCATGATTGAATGATAGTTCAATGATAGTACAGGATTAAAAATGATAAGGGAACTTGCTTTCAGAAATTCTTAAAAGTGCCACGAATTCATTAATGAGGGAAAAGTCCACATGACATACCCATTTTTCACCACCTTTCCTCTCTCCCAACACTATTGCATTGGTGATTAAATATCTAGCACATGAACTTAAAGAAGGTTTGAGACAATAGCATTAGAGTTAATTAAATGAGTATAGGTTTTTACCCAGAACAGTTTAAAGTTTATTCAGTAACTTCCTTTAGAGGTAACAAATTAAGGCCTGGAGCAACTTATTTTCTATATAGTAAATTTTTAACTTTCTATAAATATAATAATATCTCTTACTTATGAACTAGTCTTAGGACATCCGTCTCCATAGACAATCACAAGGCATACTTCCTATTACCAAGCCCACACAGACTTAGTGACTGCACAGTTTGAGTATTTAAAATAGTTGGTACTGCTACTTTGTGATTGCTTGAATAACAAAGGAAAACCTTAGAGTGTTAACAAAACATTATAATTTTGTGATCATAAAAGTATCTCCTGCTTTGCTGGAAGACAGTACCAGGGCTGTTTATGCTGCTTGTTTAAAAGCAGAGTTAATAACAAAATAATCATTCATTATATTTTTATTTTCAAGATATTAAATCAGATCAGATAAAATATAAAATAAAGATGTGCACATTTTAATATGTATGTGTGATGAAATAATTCTTCACTTTTAAAAATAACTGACTTGCTTATAGTCTGCATTCACTAATGCAACTCATTTTAAGAATTTGTTATAAAAATAATGTATCATAAATGTCTGTTAAATACAGTAAAATAGATTTCAATCTTTTCAAATTTTCTTGAGAGCCTTGATTAATGTTTTATTTTACATTACACTTTAATCTAAGTAACTACTAAATCATTTATTTGTGGTGTTTTAAATATCAGAGGGTATTCAGTTTACCTTTCCTTTTATTTAATACTAATACTGATGGCATAAATTTTTATTGTAATAAGTGCAGCAATTTTCACAAAAGACAAGCTGAGTTATACAATATAGAATATTTTATTGTCATAATTAAGGAGTTACATTTTTTATTATCTGCTGTATGTGGCAGTTTTACTATGCAATGGTTTTTGTGTATTTCTTTTTAACAATTGTTTTACATTACCTATCTTGGCTCACCTGACCCTTCATGCTTACAGTTGGAAAGAATTCCATTTTCTTCACAAACTACAAATGCAATGAAACAGATGGATGCTTTATTTCCATAAGTAGCATAATTAGCTAAGTCTTATCCGATTATGGTTTGAATAATTAGCATAAATATTGCTAATTTTTTTTTCCTAAATCTTCACCTGCATTCATCTGGCCAATACACATGGCATGCAAAAAATTTGCTTCAGGGATATAGCAAATATCTGGTGAAAGTAATGACAAATTTCAATCCAAATTTGTATCTAGATTTTATTTTTTAAACTAGTATTTTCTGTTTATTTTGCAGGTAAGCTAGAGTATATTAAGATATTTAAACATATCCCCTTTTAAACATTTTGTGATATTAACCTATATGCTTAGGCTACAGAATCTTTTTAGATGTTATCTGCTGTTATTGCTGAGCATATACTTAATAGGCTTTGAAAAACAATAACCTTCAAAATCCGTCTCCACATGGCAACTGGCTGCTGGTTTATATCTGGACAACTTATATAATGTCTTTGCTTTGGTTTCTCAAGTATCAGTCAACTACCATGATCTCTGTATAGATTTTAAAAATAAGAGAAAAATAATATAAGAGCACAATATAAGACCGTAGTGAGTATTGTCTCATTAGCTTACTGAATTATTTTTAATTCAAAGATTAGATCAGTTTTTTTCCCCATTTTATTGATATGTACAAGTGCAGAATTTAAGGTTTACAATGGAGTTGAGCATTTTGTACACATACATTTTTTGTCAAAGTGACAAGGACTTTCCCGCTCTCATTTTGTCCCTCCCCCAGCCTCCTTTCCCCCCATTCACTGCCCCCCCATCCATTCCCCTCTATCACTTTGTCTTTCATTTAAAGTTCCATGAGATAGTTGTTAGAATAAAGTCCCTTCTGTTATTTTTCCTCACTTAATATTCTGTACAAGTCCATGATATCAGCGTTTGTCTTCATAGTTTTTACTGATTCTTTTTTAAGTGGAGAGAGCATTCTTTAATGTTTAATCCTGTCACTAGGGTTACAACCATTATTCCAATATGTTATATATACCACTTTTTAAAAAACTCTCTATATATGTATCTTTTAAATTGGGTATTTTTGGTTTTGTGCCATTTATTTGAATATATGTATAACTATTTCTTATGCATTATGTAACTATAACGACACTTCAAAAGTTCTGAAAAATATGCATGTATTTTAATAACCATGCTACAAATACTGACATGTCTCTGTAACAAGGATGAATTTGAAACATAATGAAATATTTGACCCTAATGTGTCACTGTCATTTTTAATTCCAGGGGCAATTGTTAACATTTTAAAAATAGTTGTGTTTGAGGAATCAATGAACTTTAAAACTGACAGTGTGATATTTTGTACTAGTAATGTTTTATCAATTTGCATTTTTCATTTAAGATCTTATTTTTAATGTAATTTTAATGATAATATAAATTTTTATCTTGAAAAATAAATCATTTTACTTAATTTTATTGTAGCAATCATTATATTGTTAAGTGACTAAAAAACTATTATCCCTAAACATGAGAGAAGGATTGACAATCAGAAATTTAAAATTATGTAATGATGAATGCTAAGCAGAAGAAACTGCATCTGCTCCTTAGTTCACTTACTCTATTCCATTATTATTTTAGCTCTAATATTTAATAAGACTGAACTGTATGCACAAGTTTTCTTTTTTTCTGGTGGAGTGCTGAAGATTGAACCCAGTGCCTTTGTGCTAAGCTCTACTTCTGAATGCATGAGCTATTTGAGGAACGTTGTTAGATCAAATCACAACACTGTTCTCTTTAATTTTAAACTCTTTCTCTTTTTTATTGCCTATAAAATTTTGTTCAAATTCAGCATACCTGCCATCACCAGATTAGTTCTTGAACTCAGAGTGACATAATTAGTTATGAGGTGTTAACAGATGAAACCCAAGAGCAGTTTCTATTAGCTTATGAAATGATATGTTGAAAACTGTGTGGCCTCCCATGCATAGCTAGGTAAGGAGTTGATTAATATTCTGGGCAAAACAATAGAAGAAAGGGTAAATAATACAACAGTCTGAGTGATGTGCAGGGATACATGTCACTTAAAAACATAGCTGGAGAAAACAATAGCAAAAACAAGACAGAATGCTGAGGATTAAGATATTTAGACTTAATTGCACAAAGCACAAAGAAACTGCTCAAGGCTTCTGGGTAAGGGCACAAAACAATAGCCTACTTAGTCTGAAGGGTTTAATCTCTGTGAGAAAGATGGAAACTGAGAAATTCTAGAGGCAACAGGATTATATAAAAAGCTGTGCAACAGCTCAAGGGCAAGGTAACACAGATCTTGAGCATAATTATACTAACTTAAAAATTTTTTTCTTGCAACATAACCAAATGTTTTGAAAGCTTGTATACTAATTTTAGAATGCATTTACTTGGAAGCACTTCATATTTTAAAGTAGAGGCCAAACACAATAAGCATATAAACAAAAAACAAACTGCATATGTTTTCTTAGACTTTTAACGTGTCCAAAAAACTAATGTCTAAAAATAAATGGGGTTTGTCTGGGTCATTAACACATCGACTTCCAATTTTTCTCTTTGTTACCATCTTCTAACATTAATTTATTCATTCAGGTTAACATAGTCTGCCTACTTTATAAACATGCCCGACTTTATCTTCCCAACTCTTTCCACATTCCTGCAAATGTAATTTTTCTTCAGTTTAAAACAATAATTTTATCTCAGAAGACACTGCAAAAATATGTGAGATTCCTTATCTGTATATGTAAGACAATTTTACTTTATTTTATACAGCACTTTACACTTATAAATATTAGAATGCACTTTTTAACGTGGTATTGTCTACAGTCTCTTTCTCATATAGTAGAAGAAAGAAGAAGTCCACAATGAGAAGCAGAATAATTCACTGGTAATCAAGTTCAAAACTTCCCAGCCACAGAAGGACTTCACTGAATGGGATTGTTATAATGATAGTTAATGCTAACAGTATATATTCTGTCTGTAACCTAATTATATTATCTTTACTTATATAATGTAAGAGCCAAAGACTGTTAGAATCAGAAAATAAAGTGTATCTTCATAGTTATTATTTATAGATCTCAGCTCAAATAAATTTCATTTCATACTTCTCATTAAAATTTCTATCCCATTTGTGTATTCAAATTTGAGACAAGTTATTAGAAGAATGAGCAGCCTATTCCAACCAGGTTAAGATGTTCCAGGTCGGGGAGCACACTGTCTTTTGTAAACTGTGAAATCTCCGCTATAACAGATTTAGAGAGGACTCAGACTCTTCTTTGAATTTATAGATAAGAAGCAGGGCTTTCACTGTGAATTCATATGCCAAGTATTAAAATACAGACAGGTAGTAAAGGTAATGAGACACTTTTCCTCGTCATCAAGTGTTTTACAAACAGGAAATAAAAACTATAAAATAGAACTGAGGGGAAACAACAGCAATGTGTTACAGAAAAGATTGAATACAAGGCACACATCAGCATAAATTCTCAGTTCTTAGTTTTCACGTGAATGGTCATTGTTGATAAAAACCTAAATTATAAAGTGTAAGGAGAAGTAGAGGCACGAGAGCAAGTGTTCATGTTCTCTGTGACGAAATCATGCCTATATATTCACTCAGAAAGAGACCACATCAATTTGTCTTCTCTGTCAGTGTATTTTGGCACATATTCATCAAAATTGCAAAGTAAAGATGATAATTTCAGTTTCACATTTACAAAAATTCTAATGAAAATTCTCCTGATCTTTATTGCCAACTGGTACTACGAATGGTTGAAAAAAAAAAAAAAAACTTAAAGCCAGTTTGGTATTTCATTTTTTGGACAAGCATTTGGTTTATAATAGAAATCAGTACATTAAGACATCAATAAGCACATTATTCATGTTTATTTTGGATATATATAACTAAAACTCTCCAAGACTATTTTTCTACTTATAAATTACTTGGAAGTTTTTAAACAAAACTCTCAATGATTTATTTTTTAGAAGTTTAAAAGTAAGAATTTTAGGTCCTAAATTTTAATGCTCCTTAAATATCTGTCCTTTGGAAAAAATCTGCTAGAGTTGAGGAAATGACTCAGCTTCACCCAAAGTTGTATAAGGTGTGTTCTTACCTTATGGCACCAACAGAAAGCAAGTCACCCGACAAGCAATTCCCATTGTCTGGGCAATTTAATATTTAAAGTGCCCAACTTTTGCTTTGGTGAGATTTTAAATAAGGTTTCTCTATATCTCTTTCTCTGTCTTTCTCTCTCTCTCTCTCTCTGTCTCTCTCTCTCTCTCTCTCTCTCTTTCTCTCTCTATCTCTCCCCTCCCCACTTCTTTTAAATAGATAAAAATTATAAACATACAATATTTGTTACAGTCTTAAATGAATAAAAAAAATATTTGTTTCATTTTTCACTAGTTTACCTGAAAGCTCCGCATCTGCAAAACATACCAGTAACAGCACAAACGCCCGAAAACACACAAGGCATTTTGCTTGAACAAGACAAAACAAATCAACATTGACAAATGTAAGTAGTCTCCAATAAAATAACATATACAAAAATAGAGTTTCACTAAAACTTGACTAATGAAAAGTATCATCTTTTTAGTTTAAAATATTTGCATTGCCAGAATAGTTACTCAAGATTCATTAAGAATATATATTCCAAATTATACTTTCATATCTGAACAACTAAAATTCATAGCTAAATTTTAGGAGGATACAATAAGAGTATATATGCATGTCTGTGCACATGCATGCAACACCCACACACACACCCACCCCCCCCCACACACACATATATACTTCTTTAATTTTTTATTGTGCTCTGAGGTGCAACACAATGATTTAATATCTGTTATATTGGGTAATGATCAAATCACGTATTAGAATTTCCATAAACTTAAACTTGTGACTATATTAAATATATTTTCTTTTAGCTGTGTATGGGATATCAAAGTTACTCTCACAGAAGTTGAGAAGTTGATACTGATTAACAATCTAAATTAACTAAAGAGAGTAGAGGTTGAAAATTGGCACATACAACACGCACATAAATACTTACTGTATTTTTGTCTTATAAAATATTAGGTACAAGTTTAAGAATTATAACATATGAGGTAATCAACAAATAAAGAGTATAAAGCCATATGTTAAAATACCCTGGAAGTAATATTTTATACATAAACAAGTATACTTACAACAGTTAATCTTCATATATAATACATTTAAGAGGGCAGCTCTAAAATATTTGGAGCCATCTGCTTGAGCATAATGTGAATTCCCTTTAGTACTCAGACTTACATGGAAAACTGTTTTCAGTCTGTTCAAGAAGAACATGAGGTTTACCTAGGAAAAGTTAAATGAAAAAATTAAGCCTTGATCCAGCACACCATGTTTCTCCAATGTTTGTTCTTAGTGTGCGCTCCTTTGTGTGCTTCAGGTTTAAGGACAACCCATGTAAATACTATTCAAATATATGGGATATCCCATTAATGACATAAAATTATTGGGTGAGGAACCCACTATGGGAATTTACCTGACTGAAATGTTGTGTCCATTTGAGGGAGATCATAGCCTAGGAAAAGTGTTAGGAGGAAATAAAAGATTCATCAATTTTCTAAACATACATACAACATTGGGGAAACTTAAAGTGTAATTCTATTGAAAATACTTTGAACAGGCTCTGGCGCCATATGTATTAGTAAGATCATAGCTCGTAAGTCATATTTTTTGATGAAAATTATTGATATGAGCAGTATCTCAGAGCTATGGTCAGGGGATAGTGAAAATGGATCTAACACAGAAAGCGCAGTAAGGTTTTCCTAAGTATTAAACCACTATTTTTTCACTCTATTGGTAATGTTGAAGAACACAGCAGTTTCAATGGGACAATGAGTCACGTTTTTGTTTCAGATGTGTCATCAAGTGAGAAAGCCTTGATTAAACAAATGATGACAAACCTGTGTCTTTACTAATGTGTCATCTCGAATTCTAGGTAGAGATATTGTTGCTATGACATCATAGTTAGATACCCGAGGAGAAATAGAAAAAGATAGAGAGAAAGGGAGAGAAAAGGTGTTAAAGGGGACTGGGAACACCCAAGTTCCTTCAACTCAAATATTACATGTCCTTTTAGCATTCTAGTGTAATCTATGTTATGTTTATTGTTTCTATTTCCTTAGTATATGTTATTCCATTTGATAATAGGAAGTTGTTCACTTCCATCGTCCAATTTTTGCTTCCCTGTCATTGATTGTTTTGAAATTTTATGGTTTCTAGGCAGGTGTTTAAAAATGACTTTGGTTGTTACTGATACTGTGTATAATTTCTTATTCCTACAATCACAGTGTTTTGTGATATATTTATAAACTTTATTTGAACAATTATTTTTCTTTCTGAAAAAGTGATAGTAAGGCTGCATGCTAATAAGTTAAGTCATTGAGTAACAAAGCTTACCATATATAGGTGTTAGGGTATAAATATGTATCTATGTTTCACAGTTTGTATACTTCTTATCTTTCCCTATATATCCTTATACATACTTTCACAATCATTGGTCAAAATTATCATTTTCAAAAAACATTTTTATATTGTACTTGTACATTTTGAATAACTATGTTCTCATCTCATCATTAAGCTTCTTAAAGAAAACGGAAGAAAGATGCATAAGTGAACTCAGTCATGAACTTTTAGGGTGACTGCATTTTTTTAATTCAAAAAATACTTTCAAAGCTATAAATATTATTTTGCCTACCAACTATCTTAAATCTCTTATATATTTGAAAATACATACTTTGAGTATTTTTCTCCCAATTAGAATCTATCATGGCATTTTGCAAATTGATATGCATATTAAATAACATTTTCATATTTACAGGAAACTCAGTGTTCATGGTGAATAAATTGTCTTTGGTCTATAAAAAGAATTCTGGAACCCACTTGTAGATATTAAGAAATATAAGGGCACATAGAAATTATATGTATAACAGGCTTAATTTTCTCTAATTAAAACTTGCTAAGACTTTCCCTACTTCAATTTTTTCAGAGAACTTGATTTTTGAAAAGAAAATACCTTTTTAAAAATTGTACAGGAATTATTTTTAAAGCTAAATAAAATCTCATTAATGTCTCTAATGTTTTCCTCAAAAACTTGAAAATATTATTTCGCAACATAATCAAGGAAGACAATAGCTAATTTCCTGCTACCTGCAGATAGATAGCTGCTTATCTTTAGGTAGGAAGTCATATCATGTTGGAAATCTAACTTTTAAAACTAATAAATGTACAATAGTTTTCATAATATTATATCTACGTGAATGAATTGGCTAATATGAATTGCCATTTTCCGTGCAAATTGTTTTATTGCTTGATGATCAGTTACTCTTTTTCTTAAGATAATGAAAGCACTGGATCGTATGTGCTTGGCTACATAAAAAGGTGATTTTCTATCAGCAATCTCTTAGTGGATTTCCTGGGATGTTCAACCACCCCAACATTCTGTTTAAATGTCTGCTCAATAAGAAACAAGTACCCCATACTTCACTTTAAAAAATAAATAATCTATGTTGTATGGAATAATATTTTTTTAAAAAAACATGGATTGAAAAATTAAAACATGAATAAAGGAAAGGCATTTTAAGAATTATGTCAACTAGATTGGCTTTGGTGTTTCCGAGAAAATCACTAAAGGTAGTCACGGGGTGTCTCTAATATAACAAGCGAACAAAAATGTAATGGCACCTAACATTCAGGCTGTGACTTGGAAATTGCTGCCTGCATTTAGCCAGATTTATTGTGAGATTTGGAAACAGAACACAGAGCACAAAAAAATTGAGAAATTACATTGGGTTCAAAAGAAGTCAACTGTACTTGGAATGAAAGAGGATGTGAATATTGAAGAGATTTGTGTCATTAAAGAGAAACAAGGACTTTATGCAAGAAAAAATGCAAATACATTGAATATTATTTAAAAAATCCAAATTCAAACAGTCAAAAGCTCAGGAGAATGAAAGTGTTAGCTTTTCACTTGCGGAGAATTCTTAGTATTGTTGCTGCAGTGGAGTTACCTAGGAACAGGGCTCTCTGAGATTAATTTCACTCTGCTCCCCCATCCAGACATTCAGAGGAGGCTGTGTCCCTCTTCTGAAAGGGTGTGGCTACTGCTTGGGTGGGTGGCAGATGCTGGCATGTCTACACAATGGACAGTTTCATCAGCATGAATGATACAAGATTGGTGGCGTCAGGAAAGTTTTTACTCACAGGTTGAAGGAGGGCTCAGATTTTGAAGGAAGTTTGAAGACATTATTTTTAATTATATTTCTGCAACAATTGGCAATGTTTGATGAAATAATAGAACTCTTTTAAAAAAGATGATGGAAGAAGTGAGAATTTGAAAGTAAGAAAGTGATTGTAATACCATTCTCAATATCTGAAGCTTTGTGATAATTTTTCGTGACTAAACACTATTCTTTCACTCTTGAATACACAAAATAAATAGACATTGACCTACTGACTGCTAAGGGAATCAAACATCACTATGTGATTATACCTTTGATCACATAAAAACTGAATATACATCATAAGACATTAAAATATGTGCAATTCTGACTCACAGAATGGCATATTTGGCTCAAATACTTCAAAATATAGGGATGTAGAAATTAAGGTGTCCTTTTTTATTTTCGCATACTGAGATAGTATGTAGCATCAACCATAGCCATTCCAAGTAATTGTTCCATAGTTGATCAATTCACATTCCTATGAGAGAGCAAACACAGTTAGAAAGAAATTAAAAGCAAGTAGAATCATCGGTAATTGGCCTGTAACACTCAGAAGTTATCTGCTTTCTCTAAAATTCAGCCACTGGGAAAACTTCTACAATCATTCCACACAGAGGTAAAAATTAACTGTTTTAAAAATGCTGAAATACAGAATAAAGTAAGTGATTAATGGAAGTTTATGGTTAGTTAGCATGTTCATATATTTTTTAAATGCCATGAAAGCTATTATATGATTTATTAGCTCCGTCAAAGTGGCCATTAACATCTAGTACTTCCAAGTGTAAGTTCACTGCAAGTCTAATTAGGATTTTTATTTTAAAGGTTCACTAAAGGACTAAATGCATAATAAATAGGAAAAAGAAATGTATTTAAAAATTTCACTCTACACCAAGTTATTCTTTTTTTAAATAAGAGTTTATGTTTATTTAAAAATATCATATTTCCAAGAAAAAGAAAACTTCACTGTCATATTGTTTTCTTGATTTTCCACCCCTTAACTAAATATCATGATTTCTAAATTATGATTCTGAAATTGTTTGCAATGTACCTGTGAGTGAGAACTTTAGCAAGTAAAATAAAGTTTGGTGAATAGCAACTGTCATTTTATGTTATTATGCATCAATAGAACAATAATAAAATAATTATCATTAGTCAAAAATTTCTGCCTTCACCCTAAACCTTTCAGTCTAGCTTCTGAGTTGACAATCTTACTGAGCTCCCATCCTTCGTATTTTCAAACCTGAACTTTTGACACCCTTCTTCTAAGCTAATTCCCTGCATAATTTTCCATATTTTACTTAATAACAATTCCATTGCTCATATTGCCTTCAGGAAAATCTCAAATCATTTATATATTTTCTCTTTATCTCTCACAAGACATTGGACCCAACAGGAACTCCCTTTAGGTCCACTGCCAAACACCTGAAGAATTTAAATTCTTCCTGTAACATCTACCGTCACTTAGTCCTACAGCCATCCTCATCTGCCTCAAGTTTAAGCCTCATGACTGGTCTTCCCACTTCCACCCTTCCCTGTCTATTACATACCAAGATTCAGGTCACATTTCTGAAGTTAGTTTCTCCTTTCCTCTCTCTCCATTAGAGTACTCAGGACTAGAAGTAAAAGTTCAAGTTTTTAAGTGACTTACTTTGATCATTTCTCCTAAACTGCTAATCTTTTATCCATTACTCCTCTTCTAGTATTTTTCTAAACAATTTCTACTGCTTTACTGGCTGATCTTTAGTCAACACACCAATCATTCTTCTTCCTCAGGCTCTCTTTGTATGATTATCCCTTTGCCTGCAAATCTTTAACTACATAGTCTGATGACTTCTTTTCATCCTGTGCTTAAATCTACTTTATAAATAGGCTTTTCTCAAATCACTGATGGAGCCAACCAACCTAAAAAAAAAAAAATCTTGTCATTCTCGGCTTCTATAACTCTTTTTTTTATATTCTTTGTTGCCATCTAGAGTATTATATCTTTATGTTTTTCCATCCTCTAGAACATAAGCTGTAGGGTGGGAAGGATAGCACAGTGGGTCGAGTTCTGGGTTTGATTTGTCAGCATCATGTATTCAAGTTGTGGTGGGGTACACTTGTAATCCCAGCACTTGGCAGACTGATTCAGAAGGATTGCTGTGTGTTTGAGGATAGCCTGGATGACAGAATGCGACTCCATCTCAAAATAAATAAACCAATAAAATAATGAAATAAAACACAAACAAACAAACAAACATAAATTTCAAGAGATCTTAGACCCTGCCATAGACACTCTATTCCTTATGATTGAACTACTGTTTGACAAAAAGAAATTAAGCAAAATATACCTGTTGTGTGATTAAATATTTAATTGTTCCCAACTCCTTTTCAATTTATTGAAAATATATTGTAAAGCATTTAATTGATTTCAGATGCCATACACATACATGTATAGATATATAGATATGTAACAAAAATCAACTCAACTTTCATTCAAAGCTTGAGTCGAGTCAGATTAAAAGAATCATTTAACTGCGTACATAGCCAAAGAAGTTGGCTATTACAAAATGGTTATTCTTGGTATATAAACCGCAGTGTTAGAAAGATATATCCAATATAGCTACAGTAAATTAAACAAGTTAAATTCATCATTCTAGATAATCAAACTAAGTAAATGAACAACTCACAGGGAAAGTAATCTAACACTGTAAAAAAAAAGTCTCTGGGATTATGGAATGCAAGGAGACTATACCAATAGTTTCCTATTTACAGTACATAACATGTAATCTAACACATAACATTATGTATAACAACAAAAATAAGTGATTATGTGAAAGTGCAATAGTTTAAAAGAAAAATTGTTGAAATAGTGTGTATACATTCAACAAAAACAGTGTAAGTAGATTTACAGTATTAAAATAACATTTCAGAATTTAAGTACTTTACATTTTTAACAATTTTACAATAAAAGATGAAAATATTAAAAGTATTTTCAAAAGGAAGATATCGTCATAATTCTAGAAATGGAAAAGCAAGCATTTAAATTAGGATATTTAGAAATAAATGTGGTCGAGGGCTGGTGTAATACTGCAGCAGTCAATGCCTAGCACTGCGCAAGACTCTGGGTTGGACTCTGCAGAAACACATGAACTGGGTGTGGTGGCACATGCATTTAATCTCAGCACACCAAAGAGGAAGACAGGATGATTGCTGTGTATTCAAGGTCAACTTGAACTATATATTCAGGTCAGGACCACCTCGGACTGCAGAGCGAAACTCCGATTCAAACATCAATACAAAAAAAGATAAAGTAAATACGATGCCCTGTTGAGTAAGACAATAAGAAACAGAGTGATGAAAATTTCACAAGGCGTGGATAAAAAATTGTCAGACAAATTGAAGGAGAATCCCCTCAATCACTTAATAATTTAAGAACATGGGAGAAAAAATTTTGGACTATTGATATTTTTCATCTTTCAAACGATTCTTAGAATATAAATAAATGGGAATGTAACATTTTAAAGATAAAGCCATATTACAAAAACATACCATCTTTATTTTTCCCATTTTGTTACTATGTATACGTTATACACAAGGGGTACATTGAACTTCAGTATGTTGGGCACATATGTATAGTGTCATCATTACAACCCCTTCCTCTTCCTCTCTTTGGCCCTCCTACCTCCACTCTCACCCCTCCAACTCCCAATATTTCATCCATTTGATTTTATAAATTGCCTGAATCCCGGGTTTCTCAGATTAGAAAAACCATATCATATCTAATCTATCGAGTCTGATATGTATGAAATCATGATAAAGCATGATTAAAACAGCTGCAATGGTTAGGGTTTTTGTGTGCAATTGCCTGGGCTAAGAGATGTCCAGAGAGTGGCCTAAATGTTGTTCCTGTGTGTGTCTGTGAGACTCTATCTGGAAGAGACTGGCATTTGAACAAACAAACTAAATAAGCTCCGTGCTGACTCTCCTGGCCAGGCACCGTCTTCTCCACTGAGGGCTAAATTAGAGTACACATCTGAGCAGAATATGCATTTTCTCTGTCTTCATGAGGGTAACATCCTTTTCTGATTCTGACTGATGCTCTCTAGGGTCTTTCCATTGCCACTACTGTATTTCCAGGCTTCCTGCTTCTCTAGATGGTGATTGTAATATCATGAAATGTTTGAATCTTCGTAACAGTCTAAGCCAGGCCCATGATAAATTTCATGTACCTGTGTCTGCATCTCTCTGTGCATGATGGTTTCCTCCCTCTCCAGGCAGCCCTGACTAATCAACCAATCAAACGGGTAAAGTTGGTTAAATAAATTGAGGCAACTAGAATTCATTGGGGATACAGAGAACAAAGCAGCCTGGCTGAGAAAAATATATTTAAAAGAATTTTGGGGGCTGAAAGAACAGCCCAGTGGTGAGAGTGTTTGCCTAGCGTCTTAGTTATTTAGTCATTGATAGGATAAAAATACCAGGCATCCACAAATTAAGGGAGGAAAGATTTATTTTAGCTCACAGTTTCAGCAAGTCTCACACAGCCCAGGTAAGCACATTGCCCAAGCTGGAGAACTGCTCACCTCGTTGTCTGGGTGGCAATCCAGATCCAAACCATAGAATCTAGTAAATGCAAAGGCCCTTAGTTCAATTGCCCAGCACCACACATACTGTGTGTGGTGGTACATGCCTGTAATCCCAGCACTTGAGAGGTTGCGGCAGGAGGACTTCTGGGAGTGTCAGACCAGCCTAGGATACTTAGTGAGTCAGGACTAGCCTAGACTGCAGAATAAGACCGTGTCTCAAAAATAAAATAAAATAATAATAATAATAATTTAATACAAACAAGGAAGCTATATATGAAATAAATGAGATAAAATATGAACATTATATTATTTTTAGAAACTTGAAATGCAAGTAATTACTTTCTGCATGTGCTTAAGTTAACCAATATATCCACACATCCCAACATACACACAAGTATACTGCTATACACAGTTTATACACATCAGCACTTCTGCCTTTTAAAAATATATACCTTGCCATCTTTGTGTATTTGTAAGTAGATTTAACTTTGATAGCCAGATATAATACTGTCATAATGGATTCCTGGCAATAGGATGAAAAAAAAAAACGATTGAGAACAACAGCTCACTATTCTATGTTGTTAGTAATTAAATTTGGAAATTTGTAACCACAGTATTTTACACTTAATTCAACTTCAGTGTCATAAACATATTAAAAAAACAACTTATTTAAAGAATTATAGGTTCCAAAACAAAGATGCCTAATGAGAGAAGAACAATTTTAGTTTTTATGTTTACATATTTTGTACCTGATTTTCAGGAAAACAGCTGACTCCACATATTTATTTTATATTGACATAATATTATTATTTGATCTCATGAAACCCTGCATTGCAAGAATTGTTACTTTTTGGGACTTGCTAGTATGGCATAAAACATTAGCGCGATGTCGGCTGCTAAAGTAAAGTTTTTGAATGAAATATTGTGTTCCTCAGTTGCAACCTACCATAGAATTTGTCCTGATATTCCAGTAAGTGTTATCTTGGGAAAGAGTCAATTAGACAAAGACCTGTGTTTCGCCTACCATGTTCATCAAAAGTCTTCATGCTGACAATTCGAGAGAATTGACTAACCCCTGCTATAAAGATTTGGATCTAGGGTTAAAGAGAATACAGCTGAAATAGAAAATGAGTTACAATGTCACCATAGATGTGTAAGAAGGAAGCTTCGCCCAGTTAAGACATTCTTTGAACTTTTCATAAGGTATACTTCTAAAAGACATCAAAATAATATTTCAACATAAATATCATGATACTGAACTTCTACTATTTGTGTGTTAAGAATTGTGTTTAAGATAAAAACACATGGAAATTTAATATAGTATATATATTTACAAATCAGGTACATTGAAATTAGTTAAATTTAACTTGAATGATGATGAAAATGTAATATTTGAAACTAAAAGACTTTGTTACTTACTATAGAGTTGTCACGTAGTAGTCATTTATGTAAATAATAGATTTTGTTGTGCCATTTTTTCTTATTGTAATCTCTGTATAAACATAAAATATCAAAATATCAAAAAATTAATGTCTGATATCCTGGGAAAGTACTTTACTGCTTCAACCTTTTCAATATTCTGCATTTTGATCGCCTTGCCCTTCCACTTTATGTATAGTTTACAGAGTTGATGAACTGTAGAGAAGAAATCAGATTATCAAGACAAAAAGTCATGAAGTGCCAGAGATCATATGCATCAATTTAAGTATTAAACTATTTCATTTTCTTTATCTTAATTAAGCTTTATAAATGATAATGATGGTCATAGTTTGGCAGAAACTTTGAGTTAAACACATATTACTTTTGAACTTGTGGTTTTATGAATCAAGCTAAAGAACTTCTCACTGATCTATATTCCAAATCCATCAACTTTTGATTTTGAGATAAGTTTCTACGAAGTCATTTAGTTGTCTAGGCTAGGCTCAATTTTTAATCTTCTAGTCTCAGCATTCCAAAGCCCAAAGATTGCAGCCCTGCACTACTGAGCACGGCTTTACAAAGATAATTTTCCCATGGCATTATGTAGCTAAGTATATGTACTCATTAATATGTGCAGGTGTGTGAGGAAAGGTATAAAAATTACACTTTACAGAGTAGAGTACTTTTCCTATTTGGCTGTCAGTCATGTGCATTATTCTCAATACAGGAACTCAAATGCAAAGAAATAAGGGTCAAAGAAAGTTGCCAGGCTGAAGGAGCACTGACTAAATCTCTCCATGCCGATTCTGGGAGATGGGGCACATCTGTAAAGACGAAGAAACAGCTGTACTGCTAAGTGAAGAGGAGAAAGTGAACATGGGTGGCAAATACTACATTGTAAAACACAAGGCAAGTTCACAGAATGTAACGTTGATGCTCATATCTAAGAAAAGTCTGTTATAATTAGACTAGAACAATCAGAAAGAGCAGGATTTGGTTTGAGAGCTGTAGACTGAAAAGAAGACAAGATAGAAAATTATACAGGTAGTAGAATCTGCCCCGTAAGAGGAACACTGCACTTACATTCAAACCCATGAGGAACAATTGTATCTAACAAAGAAAGCCTCGGGTTCCACTTGTGCAGAGATGTCTTCGCTTGCACTCTCTGTTCTGCCTTCTCCTCTGCTCCTTTCTCTTGCCTGCATTCACAGATGCACATATCTATCTTCATTAAAACGCAATCAAGGAGAACATTTGTATTTCTAGCAGAGCAGCAGTTTTCATGGTTTGGTAAGCAAACTGCTTTATTGTGTGCATAGACTGTAATGTAACTCAGGGTATAACTTGATAAGATATTTCTTTCCATGTTGTGCTTTACCAAAGAGACTTAATGAATAGGTAAATTATAGTATACACACACACACACACACACACACACACACACACACACACACACACACACAATTACATATGGGTTGTTTCACACCTATGGAAACTTTGATAGTGAAACTTTGATAATGAAAGTCATTGATCTATCTATCTATCTATGTAGAGAGAGTGGGAGAGAGAGAGAAAGGAACGAGAGAGACTTTCAGCAAAGTAATTAACAGTTTTAATAGTAAACATATATACAGGATTCTATTTTAAAAATCCCACAAAATAACCTTCTTCTGCCCTATTAGATAAATCCCTTTGTCAATTTCTATAACCCCTTCCAATAACAATGACACAAACTGTATATCTTTGCATTTATCAGTAAACACTTGCACAGGAAAGGCAATATTTATTATAGGAAGAAATCATTTGGTGAGAGTTCGTGTCATGGTTGGGATATATTTTCCAAAGAAAAGAGGTTTTAGTGTCATATATTGCCAACAGAAGCTAAAGGCATTGTTGTATTATGGCACTGTGCCAAAATAATAAATAATAATAACCCCTTATAAGTGAGTTATGGCACCAAAGAAGAAATTAAATATTCAATCATATTAGCTCAAAGATTTTTATTACAATTTTATCATTTTAAAATTTAGTACAGACAACGTCTATAATTATAACTTTAAAAGGCATTATCAGTGGTTTCCTTTAGATGTTATCATGCTTTTCTAAAGAAATGAATTATAAAGTTTTAATAAAACTTAAAATATTATTAAAGTACTTAAGTGCATTAATTTAACTATATAAATGTTCACATATATACATATGTTGAATTATGTTGTGCACACTGCATTATTTATTATTCATGGAGCTCTAGCAAGGAATCTCCATGAGTGAAGTACCATAAAAATGATAATCATTGAAATCATGAAGACTGTCTCTGGACTAGATCTTGAAACAAAAATAGTTACTTTAAACAACGGAGTCATATGGATTTAAAAGAAATAATAACAAATGAACATCATAGAAGTCATTATCAAAACCAGTGCCTCATGGGTGCGTGGTCCCACTCCTGACATCACTGCTGTCTCTCGCTACCATATTTACTATACTTGTAGACCTTAGTGCTGTTGCTACAGCTATGATAAACATCATCTTGTCAGTTTTCTCAGCTGATAATAGAACACAAATCTGAGTGGGACCACAGATTATTATAATAATGAGATATCTATCATCACCATTTTTATTTGCTTCTACTAGATTTTCTTAATATGTCCAGTTAAGTCATAAAGAGCAAAATTTATTAATTAAAACATGTCAAAATGACTAACTCTTGCAAAAAAAAAAAGCTGATAGGCCTTAAAAATAAGTTTGCAGAGTGATTTAAGGCAAAAGATGGAGTACAGTCTTCCTTTCCCTGAGGGGAGCATCAGTTCGACAAGACATACCTAATTCTCCTTGTACAAGTTAGAGAAATCAATACAAAAACACTTTTGCACCAAATACAAGCAGAGGAACAACAGCATAAAAGCTCGTAGAAAATTTAAAGTATATTTTCACCATAATCTTTCCCCATGACAAAGCAATAGTAATATAAGCAGAAAAGACAAGATCAAAATTCCTCTTTAACAAAAGAAAACAAACAAAAAACAGAAAGACAAGAACAGAAGTCAAACCAAGCCTTTCCGTAGACTTCCCAACCACTCAGTTTCTATTTTTTTCCTAGTAACAACATTATGAGAGCAGGACCTCTTCTGGGCTCTGTGATGGACACTGGAAGGTCTTCACTTGAGTCTGTGTGCTTACCATTGTTTCTTCCCCTGGCCCATGAAGACGTAGCTATCAGCTTTTCCCTGGAGGAAGAAACATCTAATGGCAATGGGTAGCTGAGTGATTGAGGAAAGGCAGAGCTGGCTTACATCCTTCCAAGTGATTTCCCAGTGAGCTTGTCCTTCCAAATAGGTCCTACCTCTAAAGAGCACAGTAAGTCAATGAATTAACCCTGGTGATCATATCTCTTTTTCCAAACATATGAGACTTTGAGAAGATGTTACAGATCCAAATCATAAAAACGTGTTTCAAATTTTTCACAATTGTCTATGAAGGATATTTCTTCTTACTTATTTTAAGGGGCAAGTAGAATCAGACACACTCTGCTAAACTTGATCCACAGAACCTGCATAGGAACCTGGAAGACTATATATTTATTTGTCAGATCTTTTTTTAAAAATTTTTTTTCTGTCGAACAATGCCAAACAATTAGGGGGGAATCATCAGGTTCTGGCTTCTTCCTGGGTATGGCAAATTTTAGACAGTTCATGGAACACTAAGATTTTAGGGAACTTCCAAGGACTGGGCTCTATTTGCTGGTTGTCTGGATTCTGGTGATGCCTCATGTACAGTGGAGCCACTGAGAACAATGCGAAAGAACGAGGCAAATAACCTCTCATCTACTCCAGCTGGACTCCTAGTAGGGCACGACATTATCAGGATACATGTTAGTAAGTATCTTATCTCTGGAAGGCAAAGAGAAGGCGATAAATTTGTCAAATATTCAGTCATTTAATGTGACTGCCCAAGGGTCGATGTTAATCTTACTTGTCTCAGAAAATAGATTATTCTCAGAAACACTATGAACATGGCAAAAACAACCTCTCAAAGCTGTTACTCCTCCGTGGTACTTCAGATAAATGACTAGAGAGAGAGAGAGATTGAGACAGAGAGAGAGAGAGAGAGAGAGAGAGAGAGAGAGAGAGAGGAAACACTACAAATCCCTCAGAAAAGAGAGCAGCAAATGAGTGGAGATTTGTATCCCCAACTCTAAAGAACATGTAAACAGAGTAGTTATACAGTCATTGGAAATCTGTGACTGAAGATATTGGTAAATGCTGTCTGCTACTGCAGGGTCCAGCTGTGAAGAGAGGGAAAACAGTATTTTATTTGCTTGTTTTTCTTATTAAGTAAATATAAATAAAATGTGTAAAAATTGGTGAGATATGGACTGAATGCAAATACAAAGAATTGTTAGTTAAAACTAAAGTATGCTGAAGAGTAGCATGAAAGCATATGAAAGAAAAAGTGTATTGGAAAGGAGAAAAAACGCAGATGTAAAATATTATTAATAGTAAACTAAAATTTAACCAGACCTGGTAGTCCATGGTTGTAACCTTAGTGCTCTGAGAAGCAGAAGCAGGTGGCTCACAGATTCCATCATAAGTTGGAGCACAAGTTCGTGCCCAATCTGGGCAACTCGTTAAGACCCTGTCTTGAAATAAAAAAGTGAGAAGTACCTGAGAAATGTAGTCTAGTGTAAAGGCCCGGGGTTTGATCTTCATTACCACAAAAATATAGCAAATAAAATATAATAAAAGGAAAATATATTACAGGATAAAATACTAAGAAAAGTAAAATGTGAAATCACTGAAAGCGTGTGAAGAGATTAAAAGTGTGAAGTTGTGTACATTTTAGATGTTGTTATCTTCTGATTTAATAGGGGTGATCACTATACTGTTTTATTTTAACAGGTTAAGAAATAAGAAAAATCATAAAAATAAATTGTAAAGTGTATAAAAATACCACAACCTGAGGTCACTAAACAGAAAGGAAGAAAGCAAAAGTGAAAATGTAGGGCGGAAGAGACATGAATCACATGAACCGAAAATAACAATTCAACCTCAACTGCCAATATTCCCCTTAAGTAATGAATTCACATAAAAATGAGTTAAATTATTCTAATTAAAGTCATAAATTAGTTAAGCGAATGAAATAACACAGATATACAATACCTACAGAGCTTAAGTATAGATTAAAAGTCACGCATATGCTGAATCTGAAGAACTAGAAAAGTTATTTCACTCAAATGGAAACAGAAATAGAACAGGAATGTTAAGAGTTATAACACACAAAGCGAACTTTGAGTTGATAAATGTCACAGGCAACAAAAATAATGTTATATAATGGTACCAAAATAAATTCACCAAAAACATATAATATAAAATACACTCACACACACACACACACACACACACACACACACACACACACACATTTAACAGAACATAACATAACATCTAATTATGTGAGTTATGTGAATCAGGCCTTAGCAAAACAGAAATTAGTGAAAATATCAATATAAATTTAACAGATAATTTCTACCATCTATCTTTCTATAATCGATCGCATATTATGTTAAAAAATTAAAAATTTTTAAAAATTAAAATCCATTGAGTATTTTTATAGTGGTAACCTATGGAATTAGAAGTCAGTAGGAGATAATTCCTTAGAAACAGGCATCTCATGGAAAATAAGTATTCAAATAACCATTGAATTCAAGATCAAATAAAAAATATCTAAGTAATATTTAAATTAAAAATATTTATAATCTAATGTCTGGCATAAATAAAAACATGCCAGATTGAAGTAGTAACAATGAAGTTATGGCAGGTCATTGTCTGTATTAAAACTTCTCAAATAAGCTACTTAGCTTCATACCATAAGGAAAAAAAAATAAATAAAAAGTAAGCCAAGATTGTAGAAGAAATAAAATAATATCGATTATGACAGAAATAAACATAACAGAGCTACATAAAATTAAGAAGATGGAACAAAATTATCAGTTCTTTCTAGAGCAATACAAAATTGTCAAATCTTTGGTTAAACTGAAAGAGAGAAAGAAAAATATAAATTAAATCTAATATAGCTGGAAGAATAGAACTATTTTTTAAAACCAGTGTCCAAGAGGTAATAAGTACCAAAAACTCCTATTTGGACCCTTTCTCTGTTAAAATTTGGGAAGCCTAGAAGAACTATGTAAAATCCTACCAAATGCATGAATCACACAGGCACAAATTGTACGAGAATTGTAGCTATTAATCAAATTAAATACTTAACCATCAATAATGTCTTAGCAAGGGAAAGATCCTGTTGTTGACTAAGGCATCTATTTGTTTTAAATAATCTGTTCTATCCCTTCTCTTCTGGTAGTTGTTTTTCTGTAGTGTCAGGAGTATTCCAGTATCATTGAGTGAATGTGAAATTAGTTCTGCACGCATTTAATATTTTTTGAAAAAACTTGTTCAATATCTTTCATTATATCTTTCAGAATTGTTTAATGCAATTCTAGATTGTACTTATTCTATTAAATAAGTTTAACATAAATACTAAAACTACTGCTGTAGGACTTCCAAAATACTCAATATACAGAAACTCATTTAAACTCAGTGAAGCCAGACTTATCCTCTTGTATCATTCTTTTTGGACCAAATATAAGGGTTTTTTTCAAGTTTTCTGGTCTTAGATCACTTTATTTATTTATTTATTTTTCTAAGAGCAGTCAATAGTACCCATACCACAGCTGGAACAGTAAGCTGCATTAAAATTTCCTCTGCTAGATTAATTAATTCAGCACTGCTAGTCTTATTCTTCTGCAAAGTCTCAAAACACAAACGAAATGAGGAGTTCTTTTTCTTTAGAGTGTAAAAAAAAAAATGGCTTCTAGTTCCTCACCAATGGAATTCTGGCTTCCATGTAAAACCTCCTGAGCCTGGCCCTTCCTGTCTTCATTCTTACCAATGCTCTCTTATTCTCACTTTCCACCAGAAGCTCTTTTTAGACTATTATTCCCCTAAGACTTCTGCAACCCACATTTTGAAATATTTCGAAGTTCCTTCTTAAAACCAGGAGCAAATGCTCTAAGCCACGTGGTCAGGTGGCATGATGGCAGCAACACCACACTAGCTACCAGTGCTTTGTGTTACTTGTTTCCTGTAGCTGGGGAAAATATCTGGAACTCATAATATAGTGTAGAAGAGATTTAGTTTGACTTATGATTTTAGGAAATTCTGTGCATGGCTGACAGGTTCAAAGGCAGAAAAGGCATGGTGGAAATGTGGTAAGGACAAGGTATGACAGTAAACGATCAAAGAGCGAGGAAGAAATGAGAAGAATTTGCCCTTCTCTGCCATTGGCCTAGTGACCTGTGCGCTGCAAGGCCCTACTTCCTCCAGCACAACCAGCTACAAACTCATCAGTATTTCAACTCACCAGTGAAGATAGCCCACACATAATCGGATCACCTTCTGAAAGTACTATCTCTGAATATATGAAAATTTGGGGGGACATTTTAGATCAAAATAGAAACATGTCAGGATCGAGTAAGGTTTATTCCTCAGTTCTAAGGATGGCTAACATGCAAATGGTAGTGATTAAGATAACTCCACATTAAGAGAATAATGGATAAAAATAAAAATACTCTTCTTGAGAGATGAGAAAAGGCATTTGCCAGGAATCAAATCTCTTATATTTTGCTGGTAAAGAAGACAATTGTCTAAAAGGAGTAAAGATTGAATGTGAAGTCCATGAATAATATTACACTTGAAAATAAATGAATGTCATTTCTAAAAAATGAGAAATTAAAATGATGTCTATAGATGTAGTACTCTTCCAGAACTTACTTAAGGTCTGCCAGAGCTCTTAGACAAATATAAAGAAATAATTTATTCTATCAAGAAGAAAGAAGCAAGATTATTACTGTTCATAATGGCATGTTTTTCTATGTAGAAAAATTTTAACATTTCACCAAAACACCAATTAGAACTAATAACAAAATTCAGTAAATTCTCAGAGTAGTAGATTAACATATAAAAATCAATTGTGTTTTCATATGCTACCAATAAAACCAGCTGAAAAATATATAAACCCATTTAAAATAGCTTTAGAGAAAAAAATAATGTACATGGAATGAATTATCTAAGGAGGCAAAGATCTAAAATATGAAACTATATAATCTTAAAATAATTTAGAAAAAAATAGTGGAAATATGTCCCATACTCATTGAGCCAAAGACTTAATATTATCAAAATGCCCACACTAGTAAAGATAATCTACAGTTTTAACCTGATGCCTATTAATTTCCCAATGAATAAAAAACATTTTAAAATATATATAGAATCACAGAAAACCTTAATAGGAAAAAAATGAACAACTGAAAACTAAAAAGGAAAGACATTATATTTCAAAGTCACAAAAATTAAAGTATTTGGAACTGGTACAAAAACAGATATATTGACAAATGAAACATAGTAGATAAGCTCAGAAAAAAAATACATGTATGGCAAACTGAATTGTAAAAGGTATATATAATACAAAATGAAAAATAATAGCTTTTTCAACAAATAGTGCTGGAAAACTCAGATAGTCATCTGCAAAGAAATGAAGCTAGAATTTTATGATATGTGTTACACAGGAAACCAAGTGAAAATGGAATAAAGATTTAAACTTAAGATCTGAACTGTAAACCTATGAAAAGAAAATGGAAGGTGGAGTTTATAGATGCTGATCTCATCAATGATTTATTGCATGTGACAAAATACCAGAAAACGGAGCATAAATTGACAAGCATACCGTTATGCTTTGGATCTGAAATGTCCCTCAAAAACCATCTGTTTTTGGGTGTAGTTGCATGGATGTGGAACTACATGCTGTCAATAATACATGGGTCTGGTCAGAAGTGGCAGATCACTAGTTCTTGACCCAGAAGGTGAAGATTACTGAGACAGGAGCTGGAAAGGTAGCTCCATCCTTCCTCCCCTCAATTGGCTTCTTGCCCACCTCGCCATGAAGAGTTTTTCTTGGACTAGTCTGTCACCATGTACTTCCATTGCTCCCAGCTACCTATGAATGGACTGTGTGAGATCTTATGAAACTGTGAGCTAAGATAAATCTTCCCAACATTAATTTGTTGATGTTTGGTTTCTCAATGTCTCCCTTGTTCTCAAACTCAGGAACACATCTGTCTCCTTTCTACTCATCTTTTAATGACACCTTTATCTTCAAATACTAATATTTCAGAGAAGTCTTCTCTCTCACAGTTACTTTCTTTATTTATCACAGTGAATTTGATAATGTAAAGTAGTCATTGTAATATCTTCCTAAAGTGTGTTTTTCCCTTGGTAATCCAGATACTCCCTGGGTTCAACACCAGTGCGATTTGGCACTGACTATCCAACACCATTGTTTCTTCTTCCCGTTACCCACCCACACCACGGCCATACCAAAACAGGAGACAGAAAGCAAGCCAGGCTATGTAGAATATCAAAACAAGGAGCCTAGATTCCAAAGCAGAAGAAAAGAGTCTACAGATTAAAATCATTGTGGTTAGAGATAAGATTAATACTTGAGGCCAGGCTAAAAATACTTGCTGAAATGAATATTTATTTCACTTTACATTTTAAAGTAATAAAGCTGTTGTGAAGCAGTTTTGTTCTCACTGGTTTAGATAAATTACATTAAGAAGCAACACTGTTGTGTTGGTTCAGTAAGTGGGATACTGAGGCAGGATGGTTACAAGTTCTAGCCTCGCATGGACAGTAGTGATTTAACATGACCTATCCTAAAATAAAAATTAATTTTAAAAAGATATGGGTGGAGCTCAGTATGAAGTCCCTATGTTCCATGGCCATTGCCTACTCATTTCAGTTGCCCATTTTGTAAATTGAGTCTTTCATTTTGAAGAATTTGTTCTTATTTAGTTCTATATTCTAGTTGCTATTTCCTCGCCCAGGAAGGATGTCGGGAGGCAGGGAGGACAAAAGAGGGCGAGAGGAAGGGAAAATGAAGTTCATGCACAATGAATATACATAAAATTCAAAAGTTTAATGTAACTATTGTGTATCATGAATACATACTAATAAAAAAAGATAAATATTTATTACCAAAAAAGGCAACATAATAGTTTCTGGAATAGGGAAAAGGAAAAATGTAGCTTCAGAATCCTTTGAGTGCAGTTAATTAACTGTCCCTTGACCTTGAAAGACAGAAGAGTCTTTTTATACAGTACACTTCATTTTCTAGTGCATCTGATTGATGGAAAAATACGTCTTTTTTTTTTTTTTTTCCTCTGACAACTGCACTTTATATTTCAGTGAAGCGTCTGGAAACTTGCCGAAAACTGAACTAGTCTCTGCTGTCAGAAAAGAAGAGCAATTTGTGAACTAATGGTAACTGTCACAACTTTGAGAACTCTAAGGATAAAAATCGGTCTGCTGTCCATGCATAGGATAGCAGGAATGAGAAGCAGTATGTGCTTTATCTAACTCGCTCGAGGTCAAGACATGGCGCTGTGTTCTTTGTACCCTAGTGGTTGTGGACACACAGACAGATAAATTAAGCAGCTACCTGAGACACAGAGGTCTTGTAAGAAGCAGCAGGGTCATTGTACACACAGCAGCGACTCAAATTACTTTACTTTTTTTACTTTTGAAACTATAAATACTGAATAATACTACATGTATTAATTTTTTTAGTTAAGGTGATAGTTTGAAATGTAAAAATGATGATGGATGGGAATTTCTATAGACTTGAGATGAGTGATCTTGGTAAAAATAAAACAGGCTGTTTTCACAGTTTAGGATTTTAGGACCATTAATTAAATTTATTTCTTATTTTATACATCTAAAGTCAAACTTCAAATAATAACATTTGAAAAGGCAAGACTGACTCATGTATCTTTTAAAATTCTGGATAGAAAGAAAATGTGCCAAACTTTTAATATTATGAGGACAGAAAAATGTCTTATTCATTCACAAGGTATACATATGCACACATATACTTTTACTTCATCATTGGTCTTTAAGTCATTTGAAAAAATAAATAAAACAAATTTGAAGGAAGACATATCATACCATAATATTTAAAATAATGGATTTTTTTGTGATAACACCAAAAATAAGAGGTAGTTTTATTATTCCCATTTCTCATGCCCGAAAAGTTAAAATCAGGTTTTTTTTTTTTTTTTT
>PVKB01002712.1:0-136700 GCA_004027205.1 Ctenodactylus gundi | reverse complement strand
TGTACAAATACCACAGTTTGTGTATCCACTGGTGTGTTGATGGGTATTTTGGTGACTTCCATATTCTAGCTATTGTTAGTTGTGCTGCTATGAACATATGCATATATCTCTGTTGTATGTTGTTTTGGCCTCTTTTGGATATATTTCCAGGAGAGGTGTCTCCGGATCAAAGGGGGTATTTATTTCTAGTCTTTTGTGAGCTCTCCATACTGCTTTCCAGAGTGGTCGAACGAATGTACACTCCCACCAGCAGTGAAGGAGAGTTTTGTTTATCTTTTTTTAAAAAATCCCTCCTTGTTATGTACCTATCAGTAAAGTCACGCTACTTAACAAAATTATTTGTAATTTATATTTAAACTACTTGGCTCAGGAGACTTTTCAGGCTACTGTATATAAAGTTAATGCACTTGTTCTAATGTGGTAAGAAGTAAATTCATAATTTCTAATTTCCCCCGATTTATTCATGTTCTGCTTGTAATAGATCAAGTCACTATGTCCATTTGTTTTAGACTTTATAACCATGTGTACAAGAGAAAATGTGAGAAACCACTGTTGTGTTGTGTGGTGCTTGGTGGCATCTTCTTGCAGGTACTTCGTTAGTAGTATGTTACATAACTGACAGCCTGCAAGATGATAAACACATTTGATTGAAAGCTCCTCAGGACAACTGTAGCTCTGTGCTAGTAGATCTCACTTATAAAGTAAAAGAATAAGCATCTTGCCCTGTCCAGAGTATGAAGACATAAAGACATTTAGTATCTCAAGGAGCCCAATATGTTTTGACAATTTTTGTAAAGTTATGCCATAATACAGATCCAATAACTACCACTTTTGACATTTCCGACTGCTACGCACTAATAATAAAACTTAAATGATGAATTAATATTTTACTGAATTAAATTATTGATTGTTGTTGGTTCATGGTATCAAATGATTAAAGAGGAGAGTTGCACCAAAATCTGAGTTGTATTAATAAATAATGTTATTCTACTCTGTAAATTTATATACCCCTTCTTGAGTTTCTTACCAGTCCAAACTATTAATTGACATATTAATATGTTAAAAAGATTCTCATTAAAATAAGGATAATAGCCTTAAAGTGATACAATATTATCTTTATGCTCAGAACTTTTCAGATGTTTAGTATTGATTCTGATATCCTGAAATACAAAATTTATCTCTTTGACTCCTTAGCCTCATTTAAATTTCTCATTAATAGTCCGAAAGCAAACACCATGCATAGTCAGATGTATTTAAATGAATAATCACTTATACTTAACTTAGCAATTCAGCAATTTACATAATTTCTTTTTGGTATGTACTTGGTCTTTTCAAATTTCTAAACAATTTATTTGAAATTCTTTGTAGTTCATGTGTATCATGCTCTATGCCATGTACTTCATGCATTTTTTTCTGAAGCTCCCACTATACATTTCATTTAGGATCTTTGGTTTTTCTTTTTACCATGCACTGTTCTCAGCTGCAAATGAACTTGAACTTGAGCATCCGATGCCCCTTTTCATGTTTTTGTCTGAGACTTATAGAAACTTCAGTATTTCACATTTAATGAAAATCATTAAAATTTAAAACTGATTTTTTTTTTTTGAAAAATGGTCTCTCACACTTAAAATGTGTGGCAATTTTAGTTTACTGGAGGAACAGCCTGGATATCAGGAAATGTCTTAATTGCAAGGCACGTCAATACATTCTGAGCTGCAAGGTTTGTTACGGGTAATCTATAATGCAGTAATCCCTGGAGATGATCAAGAGCCGGGTATAAGTTCAAAATGCATTGAGTATTTGACACTGCACTTGAAAAAAAAAAAAATCTTTCATGTGGAAATAAATCAGGTAGACATTGAAATGAGAAGCTAAGCAAACACTTGGGCTGCAAATACACTTGATTTCTTTATCTCTGCTCTTGACAACAGTACAAAAAGTCACAGAAAATAATCTATTAAAGATGGAAGAGAAAGATTTAAGCATTTGTATTCCTTCATAGACCATAACCTACACATACATCTCAAGTCATTGTAAAGTTTTGTGAGGATATGTAAACAGATACATTTATTTGTTAAAAATACATGAACTTGACTGTGTGTAGAGCTTCTGAAAACTCAATTTATAACATATGCTGTTTACGTAAGCAGTCAGAAAATCTATCTTACATCTTTAACAGAAAATAATTATAAAATAAAGTGGTCAACATGGGAAGCAAAGTATTTTTAGAATTTTTTAGGGCATGGATTATTTACTATTTCTCATAGAGAAATTTAAGCCACTGAGTACTTACTTTCTTTATGTTCTTTTTCCCTGTAACTGTGCTATCACAGAACGAGCTTGCATCCTGTCTTTCTCTCTTTTTCCTTGTATTTCTCTCTTTCATTTTTTTAATCAGAGTAATTTTCCGTTCATCCAAACATGCACATAAAATGCTGAATCTAAAAATATATATCTTTTCTTTTCACTGAAATTTAGGAGACAAACTAAAATAATATTCATACATTATAGATATTATTGACATAAAAAGTGATGTTATTCATATTATTGTTTCATATTTTAGATACTCCTAAAATATTTTATCGCTATTGTACTAGGCATATCATTAGTAAGACTTGCTACACTAAATATTACACTGCAAACAGAAACAAAACAGTGAAAATAAAGCAAAAATGTTGGGTTTTAAAGAAAAATGGACCTTAAACACCGTACAGCCAGTGAAAAGGAAATGAAAACAAATACTTGCAGACCATAGTTCTAAAAAGGGGCTGACCTCTAAGACATAGAAGGAAGTCCTACACTAAAATCCTAACTCAAAAGCTTAAATAAAAATAATAGGGGCTGGAACAATGGCACAGCAGTTAAAGCCCTTGCCTTGCAGGAAAAAAGAAAAAGAAAAGAAAATATACAGAATTACTCTGGGATCTCAAACACCTGTTGAAAAGAATGGATCCCACGACCTCAAGGAGATCACTCCATTTTTTTTTTTTTTTGTTAATTTCCATAAGACAACCTAGATAATGAAGCTCCCAGAGGTCCATTGGAAGGTGAGAACACATAACTGCTGAATGTAAGTTTTGAGCATATGTACAATGGAATGGATACAGAAAGATTCTCTGCATTCTGTGACCGCATGATGAATCTGTGGGATATTAAACTAAAACAACAAACCATTCAGAGAAAGATAAATACTCCATGATGTGCCTTACATGAACATATCTAAGATTTTCAAAAACCAGAATCAAACAGTGTAGTAGTCATTGGCAGAATATGTAGCATGGTAAAGTAAGTAATATGCAACTGATAAGCATAAAGTTTTAGTTAAACAAAATAAATAGTGCCTACAGAGCTTCAAAATTGGCATACCTATAGTCAACATTAATATGTGGAATGATTTAAAATTGATTATAAGGAAGATATTTTGTTAAATGTTCCAATTACGATACAATAAAAATAACTACTCGTACAAAGAGAAGTTAAAATAATAGAGTATTTCTATGTCCACAAAATTTATGTTGCAGCCTAATTCCTAATATGTTGTTGATAATTTTTAAAGTGATAATATCACAAGGATACTGTCCTACTGAATGAGAGTAATCCTACTTTAAAGAAAGTTCATGGAAATTTTTCTCCCTTCTACATGACTAGGGCACAACCAGAAGTCTGAGTCAATGAGAAATGGACTTTCATCAGACCCTGAAGTTTCTGATGGCATTTTGTTTCTAGAGTGCAAATAAACCCATAGATGTATTAATGCATTACTACCATTCCATCACAAAACTTATGCACATCTCTGTGTACAGGCAAAAAAATTGCACTGCACGAACTTCTCAAATCTCTCTATCTCTCTTAAATAAAATCTACTTTCCTCTATACTAGTTTATTTTATTTATTTATTTATTTAGAGACAGGTTCTCACTCTACAGCCCAGGCTCGTCCTGAACTCACTATGGAGCCCAGTCTGATTTTGGACTAAAAGGCAATCCTCCAGCCTCAGCCAGTGGCGTGCTGGGACCACGGGCATGCACCACCGTGCCCAGTATAGTAGTTTCTTTTTTAGACATTCCACTTTACAATGTAAAACCACCTTTTGTCAGGTTAAGCACATCTTCATCAACTCTCCAAGGTAAAGCGAATTCTGGCTCCGTTTTACCTACTCAGCCATCATCCGCTACAATCACCACATGGCGACATATGTGCAGAGACAGGCAAGTTTGTGCGCGTCTCTATATTTTTATGAAATAAAGTCAAGATCCTAGAACTGATTCTAGAATCCTACTGATTATCTCAACGATCTAAATTTATTTTAAAAATGAATGGTCCTATGTTTCTCAAATTCCAGAATCGAAAGGTGTTAAAATATGCGATTATTTCATTCACTGAAATGAACTCACTTGAAACACAGAAGAGTTCTACTGTTTAAGTACAATCCTTGGAGTAACCTATGCAGAGATCTTTTGAAGCCATCGTTGTTAGTGAGCTTACTTTTTGCTCACTTTTCAATCATCTCTAAAAGAAAAGACAGCATTTGGTTGAGGACCATACTCATGTTAATAATGCCATTCATTTTATAGCTGTCATTCATCGCAACACAGAACGTAAAAGAAAAACGGAAGGCTGAGGTCACATAAATGACTTTGGCTGTGTGTACACACCATTCTTTTTAATCTGTTTTCGCAGACATTTAAGACACAAAGTACTTTTTTGACAAACTAGGGACAATAGTTGAAGGAGAGAGGTTCAGAAAAAATATTTAAGTAGTATAGTATATGATATTCCAAATACAAATCTTGCCTTGTTATAGTTCACATATATGTAAGTATTTCAGCTAAAAAAGATTCTGCACTAAAAGAATTGAATATTAAATGAATATTTTCCTTGCAAATAAAACCCGCCATACATTTATTTTCATTTGCTTCATTCAAGATGTACACTTTGTGGATCCTAACTATAAGGCTGTTCATGATATTCTTATTTAAACTCTTAAGAAGAAACTATATTTCAATTTAAGCTAATTAACAAATGCGGGGTGTGTGTGTGTGTGTGTGTGTGTGTGTGTGTGTGTGTGTGGTTATTTGCACTCTACAAACTGTGGTGTTACTTTACAGGATGATTACTCACTCATTTTTATTCTTCTGCAGTCGAATTATTTCTCTCTTTGTGGAAAAATATAATTTCACAACCTTTTATCTTCTGTTAACTTGTTTACCTGTGCACTTTTATCATTTGAAATATCTCTAATATCACAGAGGCAACCAATTGATGTTGAATTCTTAACCAATAAAAGAGGACTGAACTTTGATATTTTTATCTCTATTCTTCTTATCATTTGATATCAATCCATCTTATATGGAGAATATGTTTTTGTTCAGACAATGAGCTTAGGCGCTTTTAAAGCAAAGATGAGCACGGTTCTAATTCAATAGTAACCCTGATAAAGCTATGTCTAGTTTTGAGATACATCAATAAATTAAATTACACAGTGATTATGAGAGTTCTAAAGGGAAGCTAATTCTCTGAGACTCAAGTTTTAAGGAAAGCTCAATGAAATGATGACCTGCACGAAGGTCAGCTAAAGAGAGCCGGGTTGGCGGGACAACCGATTCTTGAACATAACCTAAGATGGAATAGAAAGTACTATATATAGAGCTAGACTCTGAAATATATTAAGTGTAACGTGTGTTTGTGTGTGTGGTGTTTGAACAAAGAGATGGTATATTATTTTCAAGCACTGCCACAGCACAATACCCATATTTCACAATAAGTTATTTTCTCAGTATTCTGGCTACTAGAATTCAATGCACTATGTCCTGGCTGAAATGGCTTCTGGTAGGGCCTTTATTCTGTGACTTCAGACAGTCACCTTCTGAGTGTCTTCTCATATGGCCTTTTGTCTGTGTGCCCCTGATGTCTTTTCCTATTTCTATAAAATAATCTTAATTAATTATGACCCTATTCGTATTACCACATGATGCTTGAGTTACCTTTTTATAGTAACTGTCTGCAAACGGAGAGGCTTCAAAATGTGGATTTGGGGCCTGGTTCTGCAGTTCCATCCGTAACATGAAAAACATGACACTAAAAACATTAGTTGGAGTGGAAACGAATTGAGCCTAGCACTTGTGTTAAGGAGATGACATTATTACAGAGTCCTGAAAAGGGAGTCTATAAGCTTTTGCATCCTGGAAAGCCATGAAATCATCTAGAAAAATAAACTCTGGTAGTCATAGCTTTACAAATAAGAGACAAAAATATAGGATCAAAGAGACAGCAGTGAACCGTATGTTCAACATCTTCATCCCATTCAAAACTCGTAAGAGCATCACTAAATTGGAATAGAAACCAGAAATTGAACCAACAGGTGTGTATCATTAAAGTTGAAACTTTTTATTTTGATTGACTCTCAGCCATTAAAGAAAATCAGAGTAAAAAAAAATTAAAAAGAGAGACTGAATTGTCCTTTCTAAGATTTTTCTTTCAAGAATTCTGTGGGCAATGCTGTGACAAACGCACATTAAACTTAAATTTTTTTGTCAAACTATAGCAACAGGAAAGTTTGAACACTGACACCTTGAAATATATGGAGTATTTATTATTTTGTCAAATTTGTACAAAAATAAGCAATAAATAATTCTAAATTAACATCAAATATATTAGAATAAGTCAATTGTTCATATAGTCAAGATGAGTCTAAAAACTAAAAATTATTTTTGTTAATAACAATGAAAAAAAAAACAATGACATTTTTAAGCGATCATGTTACTGGCTGTGTTGGATTGGACTCTTTGCTTTCCAACTCTTGTCATATCCTTCTGAAGTTACAAAAATTTCCTGTGTTTTTTAATAAACAGAGAAAGCAAAATAAAGAAATGATTTACCGGTTATTTTCAAATGATGGTAATTATGCAATCAATTCTCTTGTAACACATCAAATGTGTGATCTGGGTCAGGACTTGAAGATGCAAACTACTGATTTTCAAAATCATTCACTAAAACGCGGATCTTCATTATTCCATTTTAGACCTATGAAATGTTTTTGTTGGTGGGAAAAAAAATGAGAAAAAGTCACTTTTTAAGAATTCAGCATAAAAAAATAGAAGCTGTCTAGAAGTTTGCTTGAGAATGTCAAAACATTGTGATACAAATGTAGATAGCTGGCATCTGAATTTGTTATTGTGTGACAATAATAATTTCATTTGGTCCTCCAGAAGAAAGAGGTAGGTTCTTTGTTTCTCTTACCTGCTGACTTCTTCCTTCATTTACATGCAAATGTCAGGAAACAAGACTTTCAGATCAGATAGCAGCATGCCTGTTACTCACAGGGCATCTTGATGTGGTTTTCCTGAGTTTTGATTTCCACAGTGGAAAAGAACACAACACGGGGTCATATTCTGCATGTAGAAAGGTTCACAACGGAGAATCTCCCAAAATATAATGCAGAGCTTATGTAGGTGAACTCTCACTTCCAAAAAATCCTCTCGAATAAGAGAGAGACATACTGTCCCATAAGTGAACAAGTATTGTCCAGGAGAAAATAAGAAATAAGAAAGTTTATACTACTCTAGAATGTGATGTGTTAGATTTAGATGCTTAAGTCTTTTCTAGAATAAAACATTACCCCTAGATTCCAAAGTGCATTAGGTTTTATTTATTTTTGGTTGCATATCAAGTTACCATGCATTTATGTATTTAGAAACTAAAACCAAAATATTTCAGGTTTGTAGGTCAGGTGCCTACTGTAACTGTAACTAAGCAAAACATTAAGAGATCAGCAGAATTAATCTTCCTCCTTGAAACCTAAAAGAAAATTAAGTTTCTTATTTTTTTTTTCCATAGGAGGTTGCCTGTAACCACCAGTCCATGGACCTCTTGATGTTCAAAGTCAGCAATGTCTCTTTGGTCATTTTGATTATTGCATCATTCTGACTCTGCCTTTTTTTCTTTCTCTGTCACACATTTTAAGGATCTTCAAGACTACATTATGCTCACTAAATAATATAGAAGAGTCTACAATCTGAAATCATTTGATTAATATTATCAACTATATCTGTATCTTTTCTAGTACAAGATCATATAATTTCATATTATAGAGTTTAGGAAATGGTTGGGGGTTATTACTCTGATTATATTTGTGTGTGTGTGTGTGTGTGTGTGTGTGTGTGTATGCACACACGCATGTGCGTGTGTTCCATTACATCAAACAATAGAACAATGGACAAAGGAGATGTGGTGTAGAATAATAGGTCTTTATTTAGAAACAGTGATAGAGGGCTCAAAGTTCCCACTATGTGTGAGAGAGTCCCTAATGGGTTGTCCCGGGGACTGTTAGTCTGTCTAAATTATATGACATGTTTGTTACCCAGTCAACTTAAGCCAGGTTTGCTAATGTTCTTTTCAAAGAGGACTGGTTCTGTAAAAAGTGTGAAATGTTCACAGATAATGATCACATATAACAAATCAAAAAATAAAATATAATGATTCAAGAAAAATTTAAGCGAGTTAAGTGATTGTTGCCTGTAGAGTTATTGATACGACATTGTTAGAGTTCATAGATGTAAGGAACGACTAGGAAAGGAAACAGAGTCGGCCAGGTTGTGTGATCTTCGCAAAGCTACATCAAGAAAACGAATGTGAGGTAGAGTCAGGCTTTCAGCTGGTTTCAAAGGTCAAGTGAGCTGTGGTCTGAAAACAAAAATGTAGTAACAAAATAACAATATGGCAATTGCTACAAGACAACATCAGAAGTTCACCATTTATTTACTTCAGTCTCTATAACAGCATCCCTAGTGTATTTGGTGCCTTTAACAAATGTCAAGTAACTTGGTATTTTGAGTTCATCTATATGTATCCCCCATTGCAGATTTACATTGCGTTCCATGTTCTCTTGATCACAAGGCTCATTGTTTATTTAAAATATTATTATATATGAGCCATAAAAACTCTTAAAACACAAGGATGCTTTTAAAATTCACATTTCCTATTTTCTCACTTTTAAATCTGGAATTACCTAATCCACACGAGCAGAGGTAATATAGCATAGAAATCACAGTGTGAAACTTCAACTCTGTAAGAAATTTAGATATGCTTGTGTAAGTTCACCAATACCAACAGTAATTTACTAGCTCATTAGTGATATAGATCCTTTATCCTGTACTGTAGCTTTTCCATGTGATGATAGAATAATTATGGTGGGTTATTGAGCACAGACAGAGATGTCACACAAATTATTCTTGCCTATATTTGTTTATAAATAAATATTTTATGCCTCATAATGTAGTATTTTCAATGACCTGTGAAACACACTCAGGTGTCATTTTAAAAAGTTGTGCTTAGCTTTACAGTATGAAAGCTAAAAGAAAACAAAAATAAAATACTTTAATAAGTGTGGAGAGGTGTTCCCTCTTTTCAATTATGACATTCATGCATCTTAGCAGGCATTTCAGCAGTTTAGCAAGCAGCAAGTGTATGGCAGAAGAAAACGCTTTTTATTTCTATTAAGAATTCATACGTGGAACAGAAAAGGAGTAGATTTCCCTTGAATACTTCAGGATATTCTTCTTCATAAATCTTGATTTTCATAGTGATAAGTCAAAAAATACTCTGATGTGTGTTAGGTGTAATGGGTGTAATGCATACCCAACCTACACCATAGAAATGATGCCAAAGTTTGCTTCCCCCTGGTACTCAAGGCCTGCTTCAGTAGCTGAGACTTCTTGGGCCATGGCTACAAAGGCTTCTGAGTTCACAGATGACTCAGCACAAGGGAACACCCAGGGAATCAATTTCCTAGTTTGCTCTTCTTCAGCAGATATACCAAGGACTGTCTTCTCAAGTGTACGGTTGTTATTTTTGCAACCTTGAGCATACTGTGAGTGTACTCTGGCAATGCTTTGAAGGTGATCTTTCTTCTTTTTCCTGTGTAAACTATTTGATTTCTTTTTAATGACATGGATTTCCTCAGCAACCTCAACTTCTTTGGCTCCAAATTTAAGTATATGTGTTTTCTGGGGCAAAATTTATTTTTTTTACCTGAATTTCTTACAACACATCTAATCAAAATAAGATAGCAGAGTGCATGCCTGAATATTGGCCTACTTGTAAATTTCTTCTCTGTATCAACTAGTCCACTAATCTCTGTCTCTTGTAAAGTCTAGGATATGGGTAAAATATAATTTATTTTAGATTCGATGCAATATATGCATGGGCATTACTAAAATTGAAAATGTAGTCCCTGTTTCCTTCTGAAAATTCTTACATCTGTACTCTCCTGTCTGCATGCTTATCAGCATTTGACCTGAGCTCTTGCTAGAAACATCTTTGCTTGCAGTGTTCTAAGGCTTTTCTAGCCACATCTCAAAATTTTTACTTACTCCTTCCACAATGTTTTCCTAAGATTTCCAGAACACCTGGTCCAGTATGGTCACAGAAATGACTTTACTTTGCTGCTACCAATGTTCTGCACTTTTCAGTTGCAAGTATAACGTGATTCTTTCTCATACTGCATCAATTTAAATAAATTAGAAAATGCCCAATTGATCTGAAGGCCAGCCTTTTGGGTATAGACAACTGACAGGTAGTAAGCTGAGAAAGAAGACACATACTGGATTTAGTGGTTTCAACTAATAGATTGGTGGCTTGACCGGACTAAAATGGATGACAGAAGAAATACTTTGTGGTTTCTTCTCTTAGGAAAGCTTGGGCTATCTCCATCAGCTCTGCACATTCATTATCACCACAGACTCACTTCTGTTCCACCATTGTTTCAGGACAACAGTCTCCAACCTTGGTACCCCTGTAGTCTTCAGGTCTTTGCCGTTGCTTTTGATGTCAATTAACAGTAGATTTACATTTTTTTTTTCACTTTGACCTTTGATTTTGGGACCAAAGTGCTTCCATCTTGTATCTGAGTAGGAAACAAAAATGTTGAAGAAAAAGTTTATGTTTTTTTAAGCCAAATATCTTCACATATTATTGCACACTTTCTGATATTCAAAGAAAAGAACAAAGTAAAAACACAATGAAAGGGTGATGGTAGGAAGCAGGGAGAATGACTCTGTGGAGGAGACAGGAGAAAAAAGAGAGAAGGCGGGGAGAAACGGAGAGAATAAAAAATGGTGAACATGTAATCAATGCATGCACGAATCCCTTAAGTTCTATGTAATTATTGAATATCATAAGTACATACTAACTAAAATAATAATTTTGGGAAAAATAAATTAAATAAGAAATTCACAAGAGAATTTAAAGGTGAGTAGACTTTTCAGAATTTATCAGCCAAATATCAATAACCAGAGGAGGCAGGAGTGGCTCAGTGGTTAAAGCACTAGCTTAGCAGGCGTAAGGCCCTGAGTTTCATTTCCTACACTGCATAAGCTGGGTTTGGTGGCACAAGCCTCAAATCCCAACACTCAGGGGTCTGAGGAAGGAGGATTGCCTTGAGTCCAAGGCTAGCCTTGGCTACATGGTGAGTTTAGGTCCACCCTAGGCTAGAGAGCCAGACTCTGTTTCAGAAAATAAAATAATAAAATAAAATACAAAACCAAACAAATATAATGTGATATCTTGAGGTAATTAGTGGGTGTTTTATAAAATAAGAGGTGCTACATTTATTTTATGCTTTATTTTATTTTATTTTATACATTTATTTTAACACAAAATACAATGTAACACACCTATTTTAGATGCATATAGAAGTTTCATACACAGGCATTTATGGTAGCTATCTAAAGATTTAGATAGAAACGTTTTTAAAAGAAAGACTAATGTCCAGGAGTTTTCACATTTAACTTTTAAAGGCAAACACAATTTTTTGCCCTTAACTTACACTACTGCAGAATTTTATTTTCTGAAACATGTGTATAATTGATATTAATTTTACAGTCAAGATAAAAAAGTCCTTCTTACAGAGAAGATACTTATACATCAAATTTTACTGAAGGCTAACATTCAACCATCTTAACTTTTCAAAGAGCATACATAACCACTCTATATAAAAATATTAGTGACCTGGAATTCCTGTCAAATAATACAAAGCCAACTTGGGACCTCAGTGGCAAAGGTGTGTGATTCTAGTACTTTGGGAAGTTCCCAAAGGAGGGTTACTGGCTGGAGCGCAGGATGGGAACAATAACTTGGAGAGACCATTTCAAAAAAAAAAAAATCCAGACCAAAAAAAAAACAAAAACAAAAACAAAAACAAAAACAAAAACAGAAAACAAGATCATCACTGCATTCAAAAATCGTTTTTAGCTTTGGTTTAATCCCGTAGCTCATTTGCAATGTGTGTTATAACTATTTCGAGAAGTCTTCACTGAGCAGAACCTAGGTATCAACTAAGTCTTAAATCTCACTGGAGACTTGATGATTTTTTTTTTCCACGTTCACTATTTGTTAGCAAACTTCATTTGGTTCCTAATGAAGAATTAGTGTCCCTGCTTCTTTACTGGTTGCTCACTAGGAAGAGGCTCTCAAGTGCCAAAAACTTCTGTCATCTTCTTGCCAGGTGTCCACATCATAATCAAATCACAACATGGTGTTTGCTTTGCTCCTTAAGTTATGTAGTATCCCAAAGCTGCTGTTTTCTTGGTTCATGGCTCACCTGGTGTTGATCTCAGTTACCTAATTATGAAACTTAATTACCTTTACAAAATCCCCCTTGCCAGGTCATGCTGGATATCCCGTGATACCTGCAGGGATCCCCCACTGTCAAGGCAGAGAGGATAAACAGCCCACGCATACACATTTGCAGGAGTCTCTGAGCCATCTAAGAAATCTGCCTGCCAGGATCTTAATAGCAAAAGGTAATACTTATAAAGGTTTGAAATTTATCAAACATACTTATAAAGAAAGCCAAAAGACTATAAATACACTTGAAAAGCTCATATTTTATCTGTATAGTTTTCTGTTCTTATTTAATTATTATGAGCATTATAAAATACAGAGAAAAAAAGCTAAGAATTCAATCCCTGGATGATTAAACTCATGCAGTTTAATTTCAAAGTATCCAAGTAGATAAAGAATAAAAGTTATTTAAAGAGAATTGCAAGTAATAAATTCAGAAAGAATAATAAAATAGAGTTATCTTTTGCAAATGTTAATGAAACAAAGGGGCCCATACTATCGTGAATCCATGTAAAATTATTAATAGTAGATAAAAGATTAGTGAAAAGACTAATGAAATATAAAGTTTCCCTCACATAACCTTATTTGATCCATATGAATGGCATCAAAATCAGGATGAGCAAGCAGCTTGAATCCTTGGATGGAAAGTAGGACGTTTCCAAGATGATTTGGACGTTTGCCTCTCCAATGAATCAGAGCTTTTTGTAACGTGGTCTTTGTTCCCAATGCTGCTTTGAAGAATCATGGGAATCTTGTGAGCAATATAGCAGTGGAGAAAATGCCCATCGAGAATGATACAGCGAGTCAACAGAACAAATGCTTTTATTATTTCCACAACAATGGCATAAAAAGGTATTAATTGCTATAAATTTGAAAAGATTCCTGTGACATACAAACTGAAGATAGTATATGCATCACTTTGTCCTTATTTAAAAAAACTGTAAGTATAGTAACACATTTTTGAGGTGATTAGAAATATCTGAGAGCAGACAAATATTTGATTAATTTGAAATTTATAAAATGTTTTATGCTGACAATTAGATGTTATACTGAATTTTATCCAATTTTTGAGTGAAATGACAATACAGAAATTTCCGCAAAATATGTAAGTGATTTACTAATCCATTATCAACTACAGAAGCTAGATAAGGATTAAATGGAGTTCATTACTCAACTCCCACTAATTCTGTTTGTTTTAGAAAAATAAATCTATAGCCTGTGACTTGCAGTATTTGGGTCAACAACCCTAATTTTCTGAAATTTTCTACAAAAGAATACCAACTTTAGTAAGAATTTATTAAACTCAATTCCAACTTCAAAATGTCATTTGTACGACTTTGTTTCAAGATCTCTTTTATTTTGCAATTATACAATTGAGGCTCTGATATGAAGGATCTTGCAGACCAACAGCAGTGCAAACAGGCATGAGTCTGTAGCCTTACACAGAAGTAAACGTTGGCTTTGTTGGCATTAACAGTGTCAAAATGCTCATCTTGATTTATACGTTAATTCCATCTAATTCTGTGTAGCTTTTATATCACAGAGTAAGTAAAATAACATTTTCTACCTAAATATTTGGCTCATAGAATCAAGTTCAATTATTCTGCCTATTAATCACCATCTAGACATTATAATTAAAGTTTTTTCAGACCTTGCAATCCAAAAGAAAGACATATTTTCAGTTTGCTTTGGAATGGGTTTGTAAACAAGTAATTATCTGGTGGCTTCAAAGACAATCAAAGTCACACAAGTTCAAAATGAAGCACCAATCTTGTGTCAGCAGACTGATTACAAAATACAAGGGTGGATGGATATAAGAGAAATAAAAAGTCATTTTTTTTTGCAGGAAAAAGACCAACCAGCTGCCACTCTGTCCACCCACCAGGTGTGAAGAATGGTAAGAGAGTCAGGTTGCAAAACTGCCTATTACCCAATATGAAATTTTTTAAGTCTCCGATCGTAAGTGCCACCCAGAGATACTGACATTTCAGCATATCTTCCCTTTTATTTAACTGGATGAATTTATACCAAAGTTTCATATCAACGTCAAAAGGCAGAAAAATGAAAAAGTGTGGCTTTGCCATAAAGTATCAATGTTCAAATTTTATATTTGGAAACTTCAGGAGAGTATAAGAAGCCAGTTTATTTTAGCTACTCTTTTCTCTTTAAGACACATAGTCCTATTGTACCCATTTTAATGTATCAAATTTATGCATTTAATTTATAGTTTCCAATCTTAATTCTCTAATAACATTATTTTTTCTCTTTGCTTCAAAATTGAAGGAAACAAAACATATTTTGGGAAATGTTGTTAATAAAAAGTACATCTTAATGCATGTTTATAACACAAAAGTGTTAGCCCTAATATCAATCAGAATTTTAATTGATCAACAAATTAAAAATTCATCTGTCACTAAAATATGGACTTTGAAAAAAATGATATCTTCTTAGTTCTTAATATTGCTAGAGAATAAATATTGAGAATTTAATAGTAAATTAAGTTAAAGTCAAAAACCATAACTTGACTCACAAAGACGAAACAGAAAATTTGTAGAGCTCTGCCTAGAAGCAATCATACTTTTCAGAAGTTTTGTGCTTGCTGTGCATTTGCATTTACATTTGAAAGTATAAAATTCTGGATAAACCAACTGCATTTGTATCAAAAAATTCTGATTTTTCATGTACTTGAACTCAAGCAAAAATACTGATGAACACATTGAAATTTTATATGTATTAAGACTCATCTTTACATAATCCTCAATTTTAGTCCTGCTTTATTTTAAAAATAAAAAATAAATGTTGCAACAGCTGTCAAGCCCTACTGGTAATCTATTTTCAGAAAAGTTTCATCATACTGTCCATGAAGAAAACATTTTCTAAATGCAATGTCACTTAAAAGTTTTCAAAGTAATTTTAATATTTTACCAATATGCTCACTTGGTTCCTAATTATTTTTGGATCCTGCTGAGTAATTTTCTTAGCTTCTTAGTTTGGTGATTTGCATTCCTTCTCACATCTGGGTTCCTTTTCTGCTTTTTATTTTGCATTGTTCTGATTGACAGAGGAGCTTCAATTTTCTCTTCTTAAGAAGACAAAACTTCTTAAAAATGGAAATTTCTTGCAAACTTGTAAGTTCTCTCTGGATGTGCTATTTTTACACTCCTGGATATCAGTATCGAGCATTGCCTCGCTCTTCTTTGTCTGAGGAGCTGAGTCGTGAGCTGCATTTTTCACTGTAGACCTCTGGCTTGAAAGGGCCTGTGGACACAGCGCTGCTTGCCCACTCGGTCCTGGAGTCATACAGCTGTGAATCTTTCCAGCCAGTTCTATGGGCTGAGCCCTGAATTCCACCCAATCCTTTGGGGACAAAATGATGTATTTCCCAAGCCAAATGCGGACCAAGACTTGTTATCTGCTCCTCCCTCAAGTAAGGAGAGAACATCATCCCTGAATCTTTGAGTACAACACTTATTCATTCTTTCCAGTAAGGAAAAGGTATCATTCACTGTCCTTACATGATTTCATAAGAGACTCTGGGGCGGTATTTAATCCTGTTTGATATAAACTAATAATAGGCTGGAGTAGAAAAGTAAATTCATTGTAAATTTAAAAATTTAATTAATCAATTCCTAACAAAATATATCAGAACACACTTAGACTGCTTGCTAAATTAGAATAAATATTCTCATTTTAGGGGCTGAAGGAACTGTAAAGCAGTTAAAATGCTTGGGTAGCAACTGCAAGACTCTGACTCCAATTCTTCAGTACTAAGCGAGGGGTATTGGTACATGTCTGTAATTCCAGGACTTGGAAGGCTGAGGCAAGATGATTGCCCTGAGTTCAAGGCCAGCCTGGGCAATATAGTGAGTTCAGGGCTAGCCTGGACTACTGAAAAAGATGTTGTCTCAAAACTTCTAATTTTCATTTAAATAATTGGGAATATAATTGTTATCACTGGTATAGAAGATATCAAGGACATAATAAAATTATGCATAATATTAATGATCAAATATCTACTCGAACAAAAAAGATAAAAGACAATCAAGTGTTTTCATGACTGCAATGAACACTGATGTTGGAATTGCAAGAAAAATAATTATATTATAATTGCAATAAATAAATTCTCTAAAGCCAACTGTGAATACTTTAAAAACAAACAAAAACAGGACACGTCAAAGCAAAAAGAATGTACAAAGAAGAATTAAAAGGAAATCTTAAAACTGGAAAACAGAATGATCCAAGTATTAATCTCCTGAAGTAGCTCACTATATCAGAAAAAATGTAATAGAGAAAAAATATGTCAACTTGAGTTTAGGTTAATAAAGTTTGCCCAGCCTGAGTAAGGGAAATACATACTTTTTAGCTGGACACACTGCTTAACAGGGTATATAGTATGATAACCAAAGATCATAGACCACAAAGGGAGAAAGGTTAATACAGGCTGAAAATGTTTGAAAAAAAATGGCTGAAAAACCCCTCATCTCTGTTGAAAGCCAAACACCAAACATTGTAAATATAAAGACATCGATACCAACCAAGTGTAATTATAATAGCCTGAAGATGAGCTTGAATAAAAGTGAAAAGGGGAAGGAATGCATGAGCAAATGAATAGTTTTAGCTCGCCTAAGATGTTGAAGGCAAAACACCGTGCACACGATTGTGAAACTTCAGAGACAGAACTTCAGGTGGAAATTGCAGGGGACTGAACTGAGTGGATAAAAGTAAAATGCAAAAGCTAAGCTAATGTGAGATTTAATGTATATCACCTTCTTTAAGAAACAAAGTGATAGATATGAAGTTAGGTTTAAAGAAATGACGTGTATTAAGGTACTGCGCTGAATTGTCGCTTTCTCTTGGTGAAACCATTTTGTTGAGGGTGTGAGCTGAGGGCAAACTGAAATTGCCCTCAGAGAGCTGTATTCTGTCTGATCTGCCCTGAGTTAAAATGTATATTGATGTCATTTTCTTTTTTAGACAATTTACTGAAGTTACACAAGACATGATTACTGGAGACACTGGATCAAGAATACATGAAGAATTTGTGCATTCCAGTGACAAGTGTTCATGATTTCAACACAGAAACATTTAACAGTGCACCAGGTTATTTTCTTTCTGTGTGTATTGCTAGACGCACAGCAGTAGTATTGCATCTTACCGAGCGCTATAGTACGACTCATCAGTGAATCTGCAGCAATTTGTGGAAAAATGTGTATTTAGGAATTCAGAGATGTGACTTACACATTTGCTACTTAGTAATCAGTTGTGGTAATTTGTGTTTCCCATACAGCATCATTAATTGCTGGCATAAATTTCTTCAAAGAAAATGTTGTGATAATATAACTTCTTATGTATTCATGGGCCATTTTTCATTATTGATTTAATATTTTAGAAATATAAATGGTATTAATATCTTAATTTTCTTACTGCAATCTTCTACTTAAAGAAGCAGAGGTAAATTTTCTTGCTTTTTATTGCTCACCAGTATCTCAGCTTTAATGAACGCTCCTCTATTTTTCTTCCTTTATATTTGATTCACTCTTTTTTCTAGATTAAGTAGAGGCTGAGATTATTGTTTCAAACTTTTTCCCATTTTATTGACATGTATAAGTACAAAATTGAAAGTTTACATTGATATTGAGCATTTGTGTACATATATATCATGGCAAAGTTATAAATCCTTCCCCTCTCTCCTTTGACCCTCCCCTACCCCACCACCAAGTTCCCATTATTTCCCACATTAAGTTCCATGAAATAATTGTGTGCTGGTATTTTCATAACAGAGAAACCATTCGATATTTCACTTTCTGCTTTTGACTCAGCTCTCTATAAGCATGATGGTCTCAAGTAGCCCCCATTTACCAACAATAGCCTCCAATCTATCTGTCTTTATAGATGAGTAGTATTTCATTGTGTATAAATACCATATTTAAATTGATATTTACAGAGCTACAAGCGCAGCTTTAGCTGTATCCATAAATAAAACACAATAATTAAACAGAACAAAGAAATTTTGAACATAATAATAAATGCCAGAGTACAATGAAAATCATGACAATAACTTGAAACTAGGAGAAATACAATTTATCAGAGCTACATCATGCATAATATTCACAATTAAACTTATGGTTTTACATATATATAATATATAAATACATATATGGAATATAAATATGTATGTTAATATATACTATTCCAAAATCTTCAAAAATTAAATAATCTTACAGAAATTAGCACTTACTAGATAATATGCCACTAAACATACAAATAAAAATATTTCAAAGAAAATATTGAAGCCCAGATACATGAGCAAATATATAAAGGATCTATAAAATCACTTTCCTTTTTGGTAAGTATTTGCTATTTTTGATGGAACACAGAGCCTTCGTGTTAAAATATATCTCTAGCATTTTTATTTATTATTTAGAAACATAATCTTTGAAAGTTATCAAATTATAGAGGCTGCATTCAAACTCAATGACCTTTGTCAAGATGGCAAAATTATGAGATTATAGGTTTTTACCAACTTTCCCTGAATTTTTTGACATCACAAAATCAGAATAACAAATCAGCTGAAAAATAAAAGACAATTTATGCTTTGGTATTTGCAAGATTCATACATTTTTATTTTGCACAATATGTATTAAATATCAATTTCATGTGTCAATAAAGGCAAAAGTGAAAAGTAAGACTTTAGGATAAATATTATAGTAATTTTAATATGAGGATATTTATTTCTAAGATATACATGGTATTTTAAGACATAGTGAAGATAACTGTTAATTTGGCTAAATTATTACAATAAACATTATGAACTCATTTGGGTGACAACCTGGAAGCTACAAATATACAACATACACACAGATTCAAAAATATAAATAAATACGTTCACAATAAATATGTTTAGAATAAATGTGTTTAAATATTTAAATACAGTGTAAAATAACTAAACAAAGAAATAAGGTCATTTTTTTTCTGTAATGGAGACTGAACACAGGACCTTTGGCTATGATGTACATGTCCCTTCCAGTTTTACAGCTTCTTTGAGGAAATCCGCTTAAGTTGTGCTTAGTTGTCCAACCTGGGCTCAAACTTGCGATTCTCACTCCTCAGTCTTCCAAAGTTTGGGAATACAATATTGATGGCAGTGTCTCTGGCTTCAATTCATATTTAACTAGATTTAAGGAAGACAAAACACAAATTGTTAATAGCATATGGAAATTCATCCCATAAATTAGAAAAATAAAATATAGGCTGGAGTGGAGCTTAGTGTTGGATAGGTTTCTCACCAAGCACAGTTTGATTGCCAAGCACCAAATAAATAAAACAAAGTATAAAATGAAAAAAGGGAAACATATTTCTTAGAGATCTGATATTACCTTCCTACTGAATACATTCTGCAAATTCCACATTGGAAGTTTAAATTACTGCAGTAACTTTGAAAATATTGGTGTGTTTTACACTTCAATTTCTGTATTCTATATAGGCCCAAATTAGAAGGATCCAAGTGTGTGTTAAAGGCCATTAAGTAAGAAAACACCTTCGTGAAATCTGGAGTTCACATCTCTTACAGCTTTACCTGATAGCCATGTGAAGTAAGGGCTATTCTACTGAGTTACACTTCCAGCCACAGGTCAGCCATCTTAAAATTTTCTTGAGGAGACAATAGATGCATAGATTGTGATATATTTGAACAACTTTATATAATCCAGAATCAAATCAAAGAATAGAAGTGGTCCTACATGAATTAAAATGAGTATCTTAAAACAAAAACTGCAATTAATTTTAAAATCCCTTTAAAAGCCATGGGAGCAGCCAAAGGTATGTATCTAAAAATCACAGTATTACGTGCTATACACAATTATATCTCAATTGTGAAGGGAAAAGACAGTCTAATACTAAAGTTTGCTTAAATGTGCACAAATTTACATGGTTAAAAAATGCCAGTCATGGTTCTAAATATCTCTTAAGTTTTGTAAATGCACAAACACTTTTGAAGTGATAGAAATTCCACTCTGTATAACACATAACTGTTTTCAATATTTCTTTCTCTTTTAGCTATTTACCTAATTTTTAAAAAAAAGATCTCGACAGCAATCTTTTTCAGCAAACAAAACAACCTTGAAGAAATTGCATGATGAAAGCTATTTCAGGTACAGAATTCTGGACACTTTCTAAGGAAAGCGAGAGTACAAAATCATTACCCATACCATATTTATTAATAGAAATAATTGTTACCTTTCATAAACATACTGTACATCATTTTATATTATTGTAGATGCCTGAATGATTATAGTTTTAAATACAAACTTAACATCATATTTGCAATTTATTTGGTTTACTTAGGATTCTTAAAAAGATAAGAAATATAAATTAAAATGATAAAAAATTCTTCAAATCCTGTTCTTGCTCAAATCCATCAGCTTTATATTTCCATATCTATTATAATGAAGTTACATTGGTAAGTTTAAAGTGTAAATAATACCAGTTTGTATTTTAATCCATGTCAAATAAATATAAAATAAACTAAAACAATGGCTAATAATCTCTTACTAGTGCATATGTTACAAGATAGTGGCTTTCTTTTCGCATTTTTTGTTCTCATAACATAATTGAAAATGCCCTCTATTCCCATGCCTCAGTCCTTTCTCCCACATTGTCCCTCCTTGTCCTCTAATAGAACACTTTCTGCCTTCCTGTCATTAATTTTCAACAATTTTTAATATTCCACATATGAGAGAAAACAAAATAAACTCTTCCTTCGAGTCTTATTCGGCTTAATGTGATAATCTCTAGTTCAATCTGTTTTGGCTCGTGAGGCGATTTCAATTTTCTTTATGGCTGGACAATATCCCATTGTATACACGACAGATTCACTTGGTCCTTTCTTCTGCTGAATGACACCTAGTTGGTCCGTTTCCACAGCTTGGCTTTTGTGAATTGCGCTACAATGCCATGGATGTGCAGGCATTGCTGCACGATGCTGATTTGAATTCTCTTGAGAATACATTGAAGAATGGTCCAGCTGGATCAACTCATACCTCTAGTAATAATTTTTTGAAGAATTTCAATAGTGATTTCCATGTGGCTGTATTTACATATGATTATATTGTATTATATTGTCAGCAATGATGTGTGAGCTGTTTTTCTCTGATTGTTGCCAGCATTTTCAATGCTTGATTTTTTTCTCTTTTCTAGTAATAGAAAAACACATTTTACTTTATATATTTAATATTCCAGGTGAAAATTTATTTACTGAGATATTTTACTACATTCACTTATTAATCTGATGTGGGCTCCATTTTATTTAGTTATCTGAAAGTGAAGAATTTATCCATTTAAATAATAATTTCAAATCATTTTGCATGGTAACTTCACATTTACTATTCAAAAGACAATTTTAATACTTGTAAATAATACTCTTAAACATTCACATCTTGCAATAACTTTAGGCTGTATGTTTTACAGCCTATGCTGCCTATGTTTATACAACCTATCAGATAAGAAGTTTTTAAAAACATACTTTTTCTCGCTCTGCAGCTCCATTCATTATCTCATGGGTAAATATTTGCATTTATTCCCTGTCTTTAGACTTTTTTCCATATTAATTAAATCATATATTATCTGTCTGCAGGCTGATTTTGAAAATGTAAAAGAATATCTGTGATAGTTTCATTTATGTATGGACATTCTTTCGATGGTTAAAATAAAAATCACAGTCAAAATAAGTGTCTTGTTATTTTGAAAAAGGAATATTCAGACTAAGGACTTTGAGAGAGGATGCTCCAAAGCTTCCGTCTCATAAATGACCATCAAGTATTCAAAACGAAGCTTACACTATGGGTTTATTTTATTGCCTTTCTTCCCGATCCTCTGATTTCATACTCTTGATATTTTCTGGTTTTCTCCTTTATTATTCCAGAAGCAACATATGACACTTGTACTATTTTCATTATAACTGCTTGTTCACATTGTTGGCTAAAATCTGTAAAACAAATTGACTCTAGTGTCGACCTTTTGCAAAAATTGATACGGTGATTTATTTTACTCTGCTTTGATTTTTAAAAGTTACTGCCATTTCTTCTTTAATTTTATATTACTTCTTTGATTTACTAAAGCGCACACATAAGAAATTATATCTCCAGCAAAGGTATGCAATATGTACATTTAAAACTTTTCATTTGTGTCTCAATGTTATAGCAGCATTTCCCTCTGCAATTTGAGAGTGTTTAAAAAAAACAACTGGAGTAAAGTACAGTTTTTCAGAGAAAATATCTGCTGTTTATTATTTTATATTGGATTTTTTGGTGCCTTATCTCTTCTTTTTTAATCTTCCTTTTTCTTCCTCTTTTCTCAATATTACAAGATTTTATTTATTTATTTTTCTTTTTTTGATGCTTATTAGCCTGTCTGGTACCAGGAAGTTCTATTATTTATGTTTGAAATAAGCTGAATTTTCTAATAACTGGCCTTTACTTTATTCCTTTGGTAATTCTCTTCCATTAATGAAATTCATTTTCAACTCCTGGGAGAGCCTAGGGTGTTTCATGATGAGTCACTTAAGGATGTAAATGTCATCGCAAGCAAACAGACACCAAATTGATGAGAATAGAGTTTAACTATTGACTTTCCTGTCCTATGTAGTATTTAAGTTAGACCTCATGTTTTTTTATAGGGTAATTTTCCAATATAAACTACATGAACACAAATTTCCTAACAGTCCTTGAGTAAATTGCCTTGATTTCTACAGCAGTTCCTCCCCAGCTGCTGCTACATTTCATTTACCTGTTCTGCAGCAAGGCCCTCTCAACGCTGATGCTATTGATCATGGGATACCATATTTCTCCAATTTTTCAATGACATCAAATCCAAAGGGCCTGATCTGATGTGATCTTTCCACATTCTTTTTAGTTTGATCTTCTTTGTTTATAACAGAATGTAGTCGAAATGATTAGTCCATTGTCTTAACAGGAGACATCTTTCATTACTTTAAAATGTTTATTTGGAATAGTTAATAGTAATCTCTGTAAGTTCAATCAATAAGTAGAAACAAGTTCAGATTTCAAGTACGCAACCAAAGGCATCGGTATTTTTCATGATTTTTGATCAAAGTTTCACAAATATGCATATACATAAGTATACTCTTGTACATAAGTATCTGATTTGTATATATGGTCTTCAAAACCAATTAATACTAATACAACAATTTAATGCAAAGTTTTTGTTAAAACTAGGAAAGCATATTACTATTAGCTGCTTTTAAAGATTTTTTTATTTTTTTATTTTACAGCATAAAGTTGTCACAAGTTGTATGTTTGCTTACACTTTGGGGAAGGGTCTGACTATTTTGTCCAGGCTGGACTGAAGCTCCTGAACTGCATTGATTGGGCTGCCTCAGTCTCCTGAGTGCAGGGATTGCAGGCGCATGACAATAAGCCTGGAGAATGAGCACTAATTGTGAGTCTAAGAAGAAATGCTTTAGGTTCAAAAATATGTATAAATAACATAAATTTATATATATATATTTGTTTCCCATTCCTTAGCTCCCTCTTCACTCTGTTGATAGTTTCCTTTGTCATGCAGAAACTCTTTAATTTGACATGATCCCACCTGTCGAATCTGGGGATTTTTCCCCCACATTTTATTTATATGTATAGGTGCAAAATTCAAGGTTTACAATAAAGTTGAGCATTTTTGTGCACATACGTTTCTTGTCAAGGTGACAAGGGCTTTCCCACTCTCCTTTTGTCCCTCCTCTTACCCACCTGTTCCTCCCGCCTCCCCCACCCTTCACTTTGTCTTTCATCTTAAGTTCAATAGGAGTTGTGATCTGGGTCTCTCATATCAGAGAGACCACTCGATGTTTCACCTTCTGCTTCTGACCAAAACAGCACACAACAGAGATACATGTATACCCATGTTCATACAGCACCAGTTACAACAGCAAAAATATGAAAGTCACCAAAATACCCATCAACAGACCAGTGGATACACAAATTGTGGCATTTATACACAATGGAGTACTATGCATCAATAAAGTCCAATAGCGTGGAGGCTTTTTTTTTTTTCCATCAAGTGTTCTTATTTAGAAAGACTTCACCCATGCCGACATCATTTAGACTTTGGCCTATTTTGTCTTCTAGAATGTTTTGCTCCATTTTGCTATGAGATGTTTTAACTGATTGACATTTCTTAGTATGACTATTTTTAAGCTACAACTATTATGTACTCAACATATCTTAATAGAGATTGAGAAATAGAGAAATAAATGCATGATTATTTAAAATCTAGGCAAAATCTCATATATCAATATAGAACATGCATTTTAAATATTTATTTTTAATACACATACAAAGCCTTCACAGGGTAGTACCTTTTTAGGAACGCTGAGCATCGGCAGATGTACCTTTGGCAAGTCTCTCTAAAGATGCATTTGCGAGATGCCATTATGTCCTACTTGGAACATTTTACTTCCCTAATTGATATATTATTTGCACATCTCTCTCCCAGGCCCTCCCATACAATCTAAACTATATAAACTCCACTTCAAAAAAAATGTCAATACCTACTAATTGCTTCTTGAGTAAGTTTTGGTGTTATTTCAATGCAAGGTATAATTTTGCAAACAGATTTAGCAAGCAGCCGATAAAACAATCAGCACAAGAATCTTTTGTGAAAGGAGTGGCTGGCAGGATACCCACAGTGAAGGCTGAATTTGTAATTTAGAAAACAGATTTAGCAAGTGTCAGATACAACAATTAGCCTAAACAGCTTTTTGTGAGCGAAACTGTTTGTGGAATAGGAAGAAAAGAGGCATATTTGCATAAAATGATACGTCAACTTCAGGGAAGAGCAAATCATTTTCTCTCTTCACAGTTTAGCACTTTATTTTACTTTATAATTTTCCTTTCCTTCATATATACTAAATGACCAAGGCACTGGAATAATTCAAGAAGATGATGACATAAGCAATCATATCTTTTTAGGAGGACGTCTAAATGTCAGAGATGATCATATGTTAACGTGAAGTACATCTTTGCAGAAAATAAGCCCGTTTTTCTATTTCTTGCTTGAGCTATTCTTGGTAACTCATAGACTGGACTTCACAAATAGAATTGATTCACTAAATCTTTTTTGAAAACTAAAAATGAAATAGAATTTCATACAACGAATAATCTTATATCATTAGTCATTAATAATTGTCTAATATGAAATCAAGATAGTATTAAAATGACTTAAATAGATTATTTAATAAGCTCAAAGTAGCTAGAACTTGATTGCACTGGCTTAAAATGTCTCTGTTTTAAGTGGGAAAAGAAGACAGTGGGGAAGGTTCTATGCCATTAAGTTTAGGGTCTGTCTGATGTTTAGTTAGATTATCACACTGTAGCTGAAAGAGTTCCAGTTAAAACCAGTCAGATCAAGGCTGGAGATGCAGCTCAGGAGTAGAGGGCCTACTTAGTCTGAAGGAGGTCCTGCCTTTGACCCCTTATACCAAGACATAAAGCAAAAGTGATGGATACTATTAATGCAAGAAATAGTGCTCTGGGACAGAAATCATACTTACTGAGCTTGATCTACCTTAAAAGAAAATTAACAAAACCCTCTACCTTAATCCACATCTAATAAACCTCTCATGACATATAAATTACTTGAGAGTTATTCTATATAAAATATTTTAGAAGCTTAAAAGACATTACATAATCTTTTATCATTTGGTTAATATTAATATGCACATTGCTAATAATCAGCAACTGTTCTTTTTCACGGTTTCAAACATCAAGTCACTAGGGTTGATGATACAGTTCTTTATTTTTTAAAAAAGGAATTAGAATGCCAAAAAAAAAAAACACACACATATTTAAAATTAATTTACATTGTCTATTTAATTCAAATATGATTAAGTTACCTAATTCAGAAAAATCTGTTCTATAAAATACAGACTTTCATTCATGTAACAGGTTCCACAGGATACCCTTAGTCTAGCCTTTTTCTTTCTTGTGTGCAATTGGTTCTTCAGTATTCCCAAAATAGAAGTTGCCAAATATGTTCTGTAAGAGGAAGTGTTAACCAGGTGGTCTCTGTCATAATTACTTGCCTCTGTCATTGTAATGTAAAAATAAGTTTAGACAAAAGATATTTGGATGGATATTGTTGTATTTTCTCATATGAGGACAACTCCATGAAATGCAAATTTGAAAATGAAAAATAATAAGATAAACAAAAAATAAAACCTTTTTCAATTTAGTGAAATATCCCTTTTCAAGTTTTCCTGATTGAGCATGAAATATATAATTTATTTTATAAAGCAATTAATTTATTTTAAAAGTAGAATTTCTGTGAACCACATAGTATGCGTCTGTGTGTATGTGTATGCATGCATATATATATATATATATATATATATATATATATATATATATATATATATAATATATATATATATATAGAGAGAGAGAGAGAGAGAGAGAGAGAAAGAGAGGGAGAGACAGTTACACATTCATATATATGAATATTTATGCAAATATTCTACAGTTTTTATTTTTACAATCATTAGTATGTAAGCACAAATATCAAAATGTTGAAATAGAAATATTGGAGGTAAATGATGTTAAAGAAAAAAATATGTAAAATTCACATTTCATAAATAGAAAACCGGAAACAGGTATCTGAGCTCTTTAAAAGGTGGAGAAACCATTTTTGATAATTTACTATTATTCTTAATTTTTTTGCAAAATTTCCTCTTCTTTGCCCAATCAACAAACAGATCAGTTTGGGATATATCATAAATGATCAGCCTCTAGCCTACGTGATCAAACATGCTGTGTTTTTGATTGATGCAGATGTATAATTCGTGATTAAATGTTAAAATTTTCCACACTTTCATTATAAAAAGGTGATGACCATATATTGCATTTATGCAACTTTAATTCTACTACTCTGTTATTTACTTTGACAATAAGATAGCATAATTTGAAATGGCTTTTAATACAGCAAAAGTATGCTCTCTAAGTCTGTTCATTATCTATATTTTTTGGACTTTTAATTTTGTATTTAAATTAAACATATATTTATCTATTGTCTTCATAAAGGTTTATTTTTAAAACAAAGCGGAGTCAATCAGAAGATGCAAATAGCAATATTGATACCATAGCATAACAAATACTGAAAATAATGAGTTCATTCAGAATTTTTACAATTCTCTTATTAAATATATTACATTGTCTTTTCTGAGTCATTTTATTTTAAATTGTAGTAAATAATTGCTTTAAATAATACAAACAAAATGGTATTTCATTAATTGACACATAATAACGATTTGAAGTTTAAAATGTGCAAATTACTTATGTGAATATTAATATAAATCTATTGCTTGAACACTGATTTACAATTTAATATTCTGAAATTTGCTTAGAAACTTGAAGAACTGTTATCAGAGAACAGAAATAGCAGAATGAAACAAAAAGCTTCAGTGAAAAAATTTAGCATCTTATTTCAAATATTTATTAGCATGTATTGAAGTCATTAAAATGGATTTTAACTTATTTTAAATATGACATATTGTATGTAATATCATTTTAAAATATAAATAGTATGCAAATAATTTAGATTAGTGAAGAGAAAAATTTTCAACTTAAAAGAATTCCTTAGTGTTGCAAAAGTGGGTGTAGCTATGATGCTGTGTTTCTGTTTGGTTTGCTGTCCTACTGATTAATATTTCAAAAAGGGACACATTCCTTGACCTAAGATTCTTGCCCTCTCAAATGCTGAACATTATGAACACATTAATAAAGAAATATGATAGGTTCTGGCTACTGTATCTGACAAATGGAGTTTCATTTCATCATCCAATCTTTAAGTCCTCCCCTATAATTTATGCATGAAGATGTGATTAATTGCTTTCAACGTTTTGTGCCTACCATTCATCAGAAATCTGTTCAATTTATGAACAAAAACGTTTGGTGTAAAGACAATGAAAAGGATATTCAATTGTTATTTAATTTTTCTGATAAATTTGGTGATTGTATGATACAGAAGAGAAATAAACTGAATTATTTCTTTATTGAAAAATGTAATTTCATCTTACTATTGAAATCTGACTCCCTATTTGCCTAAAAAAGTGAAGCCACAATTGAGAAGAAAATATTTCATATTGATTATGCATATGATATATTTATGAAGAAGCTCAGGATGTATCATTGAAATGCCAGATAATGATATAACTATGTCATTTGATTTGGACTAGCAATCATTAAAATGATGAAGAAAAAATACTCTGAGCTATTTTATTCAAATAAGAAGATAATTTTTTGATTAATCTAATGGATTTTTCCAAGTGTTATATTTTGAATTCTATCTAATTAGAAGGAGAAGTTAATATGAATGAAATATTTAAGAGTTTGTAGGAAATAATGATCAGTAATGCCTTGAAAAGAATAAGAAATACCCACATGAAAAAGTGACTATCTATCATTCTGAAAATACTAATACATTGAGCCATGCTATTGGGACCTTGATTCCTCGATACATGGAGCTGTAAACTCAGCTCCAAAATTAGGTTTGGGAGCTCCATTTAAGGTTGTGAAAAAAAAATTTTTTTCAGATAATTATCTGGTTCTTCACATTTGGTATGGAAGATAATTTCAATAGAAAACTCAAAGACATTCAGGATTTTTGGACAAACGATGGTCCAAAAAATAACCTGAGTTTCCTAAACTGTAATTTTACTTTTTTTCTATTTTTTTAGTCTTCCACCAAAGAAGCCTGTTTGGTATGTCCAAGTTTTAAATGTCTATGAACTGTCTGAAAGATTTTAGGAACTCTGAACTTCTTATGAAATCATTTTTAAAATTCTGTGAAAAATAATGAATGGGATAAATTTGAAACTTTTATAGGTAATTGGAAGCACCTCAAGATTATTGTGCTTAGGGAAATGAATCAGACGGAAAATAAGTATCACGTTTTCTCTAGGATGAGAATCTCAAGGATAAATAATTAAAAAAACAAAACAGAGTGATAGGAGGAAACAAGGAGACAGATTATGGGGAGAGAAGAGACGGAGGGGGTAGGGGTGGGGGTGAGTTGGCTGGATGGAGGAGAGGGAAGGGAAAGTGACAAAGACACAATGTTCCTAAGCACCACTTCCTCTGCTAGAATGTAGTGGTTATGTAACAAAATAAAATTAATTTTCAGGGAATATAAAAATAAAACATGAGAAATAGGAACAATCAAAAAGCAAAATTGAATCCAAAATCATACTCTGTTAATGTAAAGGCTTACCTCTTAATTAAGTGGTTTAAATTTCAGCTGATAAAGTGTTGGAAATAATTTATTATCTCTAAAACATTTTTTAAATGACATGCTAATTTAGCAAAGAAAGAATTAAAAATAATAATAGTTATCCATGATGACATAATCTATACTCAATTATAATATAATAAAATCCAGTATTTGGAATTTGACAGCTAAAATGACAAAGATATGCACCCAGAAGTCACCTAGACATAGCAAAATAGAAAATAAATAAGAAAATCAATATTCCCTTTGAGACATAGGAATAATAGAATACGTGTGATGACCAAATTGTGTGAGTGTAAACTATTAATTACAAGAGGAAAAAAGATAAGAGATGAAAAGATTATCCAAAAATTGTTTCTTAATATTGATATACAAATGACAAAACAAAAAATTAATAAACACTTACAATGGTTTTATTCCTTTTGCCAAATGACTTGACCAATACAGCTTACCCAGGATACTGTGTTATGTTTAAATAGCGGAAATACATCAAAGGAATTACTAGCTTGGTACCATCCCCACTCCCACGACTTTGATATCTCTACTCAGGCTGTGTTTAAAGTCAAAAAGTGAGCTTATGGCACATCACATACGTAATACTTGGGACATTTTCCCATGCTGACCCCCAGAGTCTTACTCACAAAAGATTTAACATGCAACAAATGATAGGAAAGTATCCTTCTTTTCTTACCTTAACCAAGATGAATGCTTTCAGATTTCTTCTACACTTATTTTTTTCATGCTTGCTTTTGCACTTTTTCTTCCAGAGACTTCTTTAAAGAAAATATTCACAGTGTCTTAAAAACATTCCTTATTGTGGAAAGAGAAAAGAAGAAAAATATAGAATGATGTCTTGCACCTAATTAAACATTTTTTTGTGATGATAGATTACTTGAGACATTTTCCTCTATTGAAACAGCTGCAGATTTCAAATGAGAAAAAGGATAAATTTATATCCCAATATCATCAAGTGCAATTCTCTCATTTTGCAAATGAACAGACAAGACTGAGACTGCTGATTAATTTAACAAATGTCTCTCATATATGCAGGGGAAAAGTGAATACATGATGTGTTCCGTGAGTAACTTAGTATTTTTAATTCATATTTTACATATACATTTCTGTAGTCTAATATTGCCTCTCTTTTCAGATGTTCTGTAAGTTCCATTTTAGCTACCACTTTTTATTTCCATAATTTGTGTTACTATCAAGAAATAATGAACTGCTAATGCTAATATCATTAGTTACATAAAACCTTTAGAACTGCGTATTATTTTATCTATGTTAAGAAATGGCATATCTTTTCTAATCCTACTTTTCCTTGACATTCTCTTTCTACATCAGGAAGATTCATCTGTCATGTATTCTTCCTCCAACAGATTCTCTACTGTTATGATGAAGAGCTGAATGAAAATTCTGACTCTCATCATGGCATCTTCACCAGAGGAGGGGGAGAAGCCCTAAATGAAAGGCAAATTCCACATCTTCCTTCAACTTTATAGATAATTAGACTTGCAGTGTAGAAGGGACTTCACCCTTATCCGTAAGTGCTACTCTTTCCAAAGTAATCTGAAAATCTTTTGAAGTATAGAGGACAGGGCCACTGACACAAGGTGTTAGTGTCCCATTTGATCATGTGACTGGATGCATATTTTTAGTGAAATCACCACAGAAAAAGTAACCATGGAATCTCCAACCCACAGAAACATGTCACTGGCCAAAAAATTATATATATATATATATATATATATATATATATATATATATATATATATATATATAGTAGAGGTGGGCCAGCCTTTGTTACAATTTAGTTGTTTCTCGTTTCTTTGGATACTGTGGATAACATTTAGATTTCAGCGTGCTATAGGAGGTGACATCTGGTCAGAAAGGACAGATCATTGGGGCTAGATGCAGAAAAAGAAGGTCATTGGAGCTGGAGCAGGAAGATTATGCAAAAGTTCTGCACTCCCGTTTCATCTTGATGTGAACAGCTTCTCCTCAGCCAGACCTCTGCCACATTCTCCCACCAACGCAGGCTGCCCAGTAATGGACTAAGACCTTCTGAAATAAATCTGTGCTGAAGAAAATCTTTCCTTCCTTAACCTGTGGATATCAGGTAATGTGTCTCAGGAATGAATAAATAACTAAAACACCTTCTAATTTAAATTTTGTACCCAACACTTTTCTACACAGAAAAAGTGATGAAAATTCAATTTAGGCTTTGAAAATTTAAGAATTATCAATTTATTCTAAAATTTTCTAATTCATGGTTTAAGTATTCTTTTTCTAATTTCATGTGTATGATTTCCCACATTAGTGAAACAGGTACACACACACAAACACACACACACACGCACACACACACACACGCACACACACACACAAACACACACTCACACACACACACACACACACACACACACACACACACGCACACACTCAAACACACATTTTGTGTCTCCATTTTCAACCTCTGTGTGAATTTTGCGTCCTGGAATGTATGACTTCAATTAATAGTGTTTTCCATTTCAAAACCAATTTCAATTTATGAAATGTCACTTGTAAATATATCAAAATATGCTCAGAATAAAAGAACAATTTCTCCATTCATGGCTCCTGCTATAAGAAGAGGTCATAAGATGGATTTGAAATCAAATGTGAATGTCAATATCATTCCACTTATTATCCATTAGTATACAATAACTATAGATATATGATATCTGCATTGCCTTACAAAATGTTATTAATACACATTAAAGACAAAAATGGATAGGTACTCAGAATCTGACACAGAAACCAATACACAGATCAATAACTGAGAACAGAATAGTGATAATAGTAAGCTGCTAAAATCTATTTGCTGATCGTTCATTAAAGGTAATTCATCTAGAGTCTTACTAGAGATTTACTATATGATATGGCCCCTACCAGCCACTTTGACTATTTAAATGTTATTTAATTTAAGTAAAACTAAAACTGCAGCTATTTGGTTGAATTAGCCACATTTATACATATACAACAGAGACATTGGCCTGGTGGTACAAAGTTAAATGCCCATAGAAAGCACCTTGTCTTTGAAAGAAGTTCCATCTTGTATGCTAGACACAGAAATGAGTGAACATGTACTATTTGGGATAAAATGACTTAGATAAAATGTATTCATGGAAGTACAGGACTGGTGAAGCTTTGACAGTTCACATTGTAAGTGTAAGATATTCACCTTTCCTTGTTAGAAAAGCTCAACTCTAAAAGACATTCCTTTGTATAATTAAAATAAAGTGGAATTTGGATGTACATCTTTCAGGGTCCAACGTACACTGTTTTTGCAATTATAGGGCAACATTCATCTTCAATTTAGTCTTTTGTGAACCTGTTTATTTCATTGATGTGAAAATTTCTTACAAAGAAAGAAACTAACACCATTCTCAGATTCTTTGAAATATGGAAGTCTGCACTAAATAATATGATAATTTTCCATAGAATATGTTTCCTTTTTATACTCCTAACACATTATGTTTTAGCAACACAGCAACATTGCAAGCAAAGACCATCTACAAATAGATTAAATATTTCATAATTCAGATAATTTGGTTAGCTAGTGAGCCAATTTGAAAAAAACAGTGAGTCTGGGTATAGGTAGGAGTTAGACTAAGAGAGATGATAGATTGTATTAATATTGTAGGAGAGAAATAAGGCAGCTTGAATCTGTTCCTTGTGATAATTAATGTCATGGTGATCTAGGAGGAACTTAAAATTTTATAGTCTTAAAAAATTCAAGGAATCATAAAATCAAATACCCTGAAAGAGTTCTGGAGACAGGTGTTAACATCCCTGAAGTTGATTTTCAGGGTAGTTATATGGAAAAAGACTCTACAACTTCATATGTAAGTTTTGACATGATCTCTAAGGAAATAGCTAGGATAAAAGAAAAGATGGGAGACTAACACAAAATCGAGACTTCAAATATTTAAAAGCAAAGAAAATCATAGGTCAATGATCTAAAAAATGTGTCTGAAAAATAAGAAAACAAATCATTTTCTAGCCATTTCTTCTAGGAGCCGGAGAGGAGAAAGAGCATCACACTGGGTAAGAAGGAGACTAGAGTGCCTGAAATATCTGCTTAGCAGTGACTGCATAGTTTTTATTGCAAGCAACTGTAGCCAGAAGTAAAGGTAAAAGAGGATTTTCTAAAATGAATACAGAGAGTGAACAAAAATAACTTATGTATAAGGAACCACTGCAAGCAAAGAGAAAAGTTGACTTCTGTAGGAGTAGACATGATAAGCAAGGTTGATTGAAACACTTGATTAGGAACAAAATGTATCTTTACATTTTAAGTTTGATTTACTCAACCAAGAAGAGACTGTTACCACCTGGATATCTAAACTGGGACATGGCCAGCTGACTTCAGTGATTACCTAACCTTGTGTCAGAATTTTTAAAATGTGCAAATTCAAGATGTTGTCAGAAGACACGATTAAGTCACTCATATGTCATCATATTCACAATGTAAAATTCTTCGTGACTTTCTTGGCTTAGCTCATGTCACTCCTTCTTAATGAAAACTGCATTGATCTCTGTCCAGGGTAGGATTCATTTCATACAAAGGCCACAACACATCAGATTATCTATGAAAGAAATAAGTCATAGGAATTAGATAAATGCCACAGAAGATAGAAAATAGATGGAGATTCAGAAAAAAGTAGGAACTACTAATATCTATTAAGAATGGCAGAAAATATAGCTTAACATCCATAGTGAACAAAACGCCAGTATTCTTCATATGTTTCCCTGTGGGCTTACTCCTCGGTTTAGTCAACTGTCATTAGTCTATGTGTTTCTATGTTTACCGTTTTATGTTATAATGATGGTTTCTGTATGGGTGCAAAATCTGTCATTTATCAATTATTTATTTTGCTTTTACTCTTAAAAAGGTTACTATATGTTAGTAACGTAGATGTATCATAACTGTATTTAACAATCGAGAATTACTTTGAGTTGCATCAAAATAATAGGGGAGATTATTAGTACCTATATTTGGTAGTAATGGACTTAGTATCTTGGGTCACTTCCTATATTTGCAACATAATTGAATGATTTAAGACTCTTGAATAGCTCTCATGTGACTTTTTAAATTTTGTTTTAATTTTTAATACATGAATTCTAAATTCTGTAACACATTAGAGACATAGTGTTAAGGGAATTGGTGAAGGTCGATGCCCACTTCTTTCATGTGCCTGTTTTAATTTTTGAATGCAAAATTGCCATGGGGAGAAATAACTAACCTGATCATCTATACATCATAGCATGAAAAATAATATTGTAATAATAATTTCTAATTTAGCATACTAGATTTTAAGTAAGTGTTGAATATTTAAATCAACGTGGTGTAAGACAATTCAGCAGCTGCTTTTTAATCTCATGTAGAAATTCTGATTCTAATCTGTTACATTGATATCAAAATGCACATGAAAGAAAACACAACTAAGCATTCAGATTTCAAAGGTTTTTTTACATAATAGTCTTCACCAAAATAAACTTAACACTCATGACTTTTTTTTTAACAGATTGGATTTTTATTCCAAGGGGTGTATTTCTTTTTCTACACATGGCAATATCACATAACCTTAGGCTTTAATAGAAAAAGAATCCGACGTGTGCCTTGGGAAAAGTTACATATCTTGGGTCAAAATTCATTATTAATATCCCTTGTCATGAAATTATTTCATTAAAGCATATAGTCAACAAAATTAGAATAAATAGAAAATCTAACCACATTGAGGAAGTGCTTTAACCTTATTGCGAATGATACCACTATTGGCAGTACTAATACATCTGTGGTGATAGTATTGATAAATTCTATTTCAAAATTTTAATTGTTCTTTATATCCCTGACTAAATTTTCATAGCTATTTACTGCCGTGGTGCAATAAATTCTCATTTCAAAGTATCAATGTAAGAATAAATCAAAGAGGAAAAATAAAGACATTTTCAAAAGTAACTGTAGTATTTAAATATGGTGGGCAGACATTCTATTCTCACATCTATGCTAATTTTAAAATATGTCACAGTGTAGTAGAGTACAGATCTTTATATTTCCTACAAAAGCAATAGAACCAGACAATTACAGAACAGCCATTTCATTGCTATGAAAATCAATAAAGGTTATTCAAGAAATCAATTAGTAATTTTTAAGAAAAACTATTCAATTTTGAGTAAGCATCATGGCAAGATGATACATTATTATCTGAGGGCACTCTTCTTTTGTACCTGGTCTGTTTTGGAATTGCATAGCTTGAGCAGGCTATCGGTGAAAATCAACAGCTTCAGTGACCAGGAGATGTCACCAGGTGAGAACACAGTACACAATACTGTAGAGAAAATTTACTAGTGGTTGTAATAGTCACAATGGTAACTCCTGGAAACATGGAGAGATATAGACTTCGTGAAGTAGTGGTCCAAGTTTGAGCAAGTTATTGACAAAAAGCCAATGATTTACTAGGTAAATATAGGATAAAGTGAGAGAATAAGATTTTCTAATTTAAATATGCATATTAAATGAAATCATGCTTAAATATTAGTCTGTGATTGTAATAAATAAGTAAAAATTACCATTGTCGAGTTAAAATTACAAAAGGCAGTAAAATGAAAAATTTGAGGATAAAGTCATAAATTTTTAAATTATAAATTATCACATTATTATAAAATTATAATTATTATGTTATTTACTAAAAGTTGAGTGTTTGAAAATATATTTAATACTTTACTTGAAAAAATAATACACTTAAGATAAAGAGAATCATCCTCCAAAAAAAGAAAAAATGAGAATGAAATGAACAGGGTCCAGAGGACTAATCATAAATGCATGCCTAGTGGAAGTCTTTAAATGTGAAAATATATGGGCGCAAAAAATATTTAAAGTAATAATGTCTGACTATCTAGTTAGATGGAAAATTTCATTGTACATACTCAAAAATATCAGTGAATGAAAATTAGGGAAATTACAGTAATCCTTAGCAAATATATCATGAACGAGCAGTTGAAAGAGGAGACAAAGAAAAAAAAAACCTTCAATGCAGCAAAGCGAAAATATTATTTTACAAGTACAAGAGAAACAATACAATTTATGGCCACAATTTTATCAGAAATATCAAAAATATACCCCAATAGCTACTAATAAATTCTTGGAAATATGCAGTGTATTACTATTGGATTGTGCAGTTTGTAGTCTGAATAGATTAGTATAGATTAGTATAGATCGAAGTGACATAAACATTTTTTTAACTATCCCAACAAATAAAGACTCAGCACATGATGGCTTCAAAGGTGAATTCTATCGAAGTTCTAGTATCTTTTGTAAATTTTTAGATTATTTCATAAAATGAGGGAAAGAAATAATTCCAACTTACTTATGAGGAAAACATTAACAAAAGGAAGAAAAAATTCAGACCAATATTACTGAGGTACAACAATAAAAACATTGATAATAAACACATGCACATCAAATTCAGTGCCGCATTTTATAGACCACGATAAAGTGTGTATAAGGAAACAATGTTCAAAACACAAAAGGAATTCAGTATCAAGAAATCAAATACCTTGATTAATAATGGACAAAGGGTCTAAATAAATACTTGTCAAAAGAAGACATAGAAATGGCCAATAAATGTATATAACGAAACGCTTGGCATCCGTAATCATCAAAGACAATAAAAAAGGAAACATAATGAAATACCACATTCTACTTGAAAAAGTAGCTACAATGAAAAAAAAGACAAATAGCAAGCACTGATAAGAATGTGAGCAACATGGAGACTTTCTATGCTATTGATGACAAAAGCAAATTGATACAACCTTCACGAACAACAAGATTGTATTACTTTGGGTTCTTTCAAAGACAGAAATTACAGATTTTATCACAAAAAAAGGATTTATTAGGAAGGCTTACAAATCCAAGGATGGATATAGTAGAAGATGGCTCCTCAACCATGAAGTGGATATCCATTCTGGGACTGTAGGGCAGCCAGTGAGGTGAGCGTGGGCTTCAGGTCTTGGTTGTTCAAAGAACATTGGCCGTAGCCTGAAGACTGGGGAATGAAGATCAGTGAGGGACAGACAGGCACAAGTCAAGACTGGAGCAAATGTGTGCTGAAGATTTGCAGCGTGTAGCAAGTTTGTGTCCATAGACAATTGGGAAGGCAAGAGATTTCCCAGAAGAAGAAGCTGAAACAATCTTCCTTCTTCCTTTCTTCTATACTGTTGGAGTTCCAATTGGACCTCCCACATCTGGGTAGTGTCCTTCCCTCATTCACTGGCCCACAAGTCACTCACACTTAAATTCAGGATGGTTGTGAATTTCCAATCTAGGTGTGGTTCCCAAGCCCTAATCCACATGTGGTTCCTAATTCCTTCAAGTTGACATAATCTCTTCAACGATTACAAGTATGAAGATCTATAAAATGCCTAAGAGAAGGTAGCACATAAAATCCAGCAATCAGATTCAAAATTAACCAATCAATATATAGACTATTACCATAAAAGCAAAAGCAAGATCTTCAGTTTTCTGGGGAAATACCATCAGACCATTACACAGTTTTACACAAAAATCGGAGTACCGTAAGTTAAAAATGTAGGTCAATATGGAAGACTCTATAAATACATAGTTTCACATTTTCTCTTTAAAGTTTTTATAGGACCATGATGTTTTAAAAATTGTATTTGTATGCTTGTAACTATGATAGCAGAAATTAGAAAAGCTTCGTCATAAAAACAAAATGTTTATCATTTAAATAAACCAACTTCTTCACCCCGAAATTTTTACTGGATTTAATTTCATCACTGAAATACAAGCAATTACAGAATGACTAGTTTAAAAAATACAAAATTCTGCACAAATTTGCCTCAGGACCTGTACACTATTTGTTTTTAAAATGTATAATAAATTATTTGAAAATTAGTGTGACAATGGAATCCACAGATACAGACACCTGCCACCTCATTCAGAGGTAGCCAAATTCACAGAAGAGCAGAATGTGTGCTTATAGTTACAAGTAATTTGTCAGCTCATGGACAATACATTTAGGTCTACAATTCAAGATGTTGTATGTTCATTTAACCACTCATTATGATATATATCACCAATAGTGGAATAAATAGATTTTTAAAAAGCAAGATTAGAATTTCTCACTACCTTCCAGCCTCCCTATCAGTGAATTTAATCTTTCTGCCTTGGATGCACTGAGATCACTAAATTAAAGGTTCTTGCTCCCAGAGAGCAGAAATACAGCTGTAGCCACAAAATCTGCCATTGAAAAAGTATGTCAGATATATTTCTTCTTGCTGTTCTTGGCTCTGGAATTGCTATTAATGAAAAATTTTAACAACTGTGACCTATCCAAGGCAAAATTATCAGTATGACTCACAACAAATATAACATCCATTGTAGGAGATGTATGAAGTGTCCCGGAGGACATAGCAGACTTGTATCAAGTATGACCTTAGCACCAGTGGTAACATTGAATAGTTTTCCTAAAACCAGTTTGCAGTTAGCTGCAGAGAATTTGAGGCCAGTCAACTTACCGTAGACTCAGTTGACTGTACTGAATCGATCTGAAAAGTGATAGCAGAATCTTTGTACCCTATATAAATTCCTCTTTGTGCACCCCACATTTCAAAAAGCACTGCCCCAGTTCAAAGAATTCTCATGATGACTTAATGTTACTTTAAGGATGTGCTCCAACTGCTTTTCCACTTTTGTTGTAATGTGTTTTAGTCAGCATAGGAATGTACCCATCCTGAGGGCAAGAAAATAGTACAGACGCATCAACTAATGGAGATAGGAGACTTAAATAAGGAACACTTCAAGATTTTTCCAGTTTAAAATACAAGACTTCAGGTCCTATATGACTTAGGAGGCACCAACCGAATCGACTTTCAATCTCATTGCCGCTCTTTACAATCAAATTTACATCGACTCTCCTGCCTGCCTCACTCTGTCTCTAAATTTGCTTGTGGAAATCACTACCCAAAATGTCTTGAGTGGACTCAGATCCTTCCTAAATTTTGACCTTCAGCAATCACATGACCAATTACAACATTTCATCACTGGTTTTACTAATTTGTTGTGCAGGTTAAGACACTTTAAACTTTGCCATTATTTTCTTTCCAAAAAATAAATCCAGTATTTGGTTCTGTTAACCACGAAATTGAAGGCCAAATCTAATTGAATAGATCCTTTACAATTGTCTTTTGAAGATCCTTTACAATTGCCATTTTCAGTCTTTTGAGAAATTCTCTAAATATATATGAGTATATGTGAATTCATCAGTTTGAAATTTCAGTTTTTGTACCTACTCATACTCAAATGGCTTCCCTTTTAGATTATCATTGTCATTGATAATGGTATTATAGGGTTCTAAAATTATCTGCCCTAAGTTACAAGCCCAATACTGAATTGGTATAGCAAGGTAAATCACATGTGTACATTTTCCAATAGAAATTTGTACTTTTCTCAAATCTGATTTAACTGCAAGACGTATTACCTTTAAAATGGAATAAGCCAGACCTGATATCACAGGACTGTAACCCCAACATTCTGGTGGCTGGGACAGAAATATTGAAAATTCTTCCCTAGCCTGGGAAATTTAGTAATTTAGAAAGTACCGGTCTTCATAATAAAATCATGCTCAAAGGATGTAGTGCCATTTGAAATCTCCGAGTTTAATCCTAGATACCACAATAAGTAAGTAAATAAATATTTAGGTAATACATATCCATTATAAAATTTCCCATTTTAAATGAATAGCTCCATAGTATTATGCATGCTTATACCATGAATGTATTCCTAGAATACTTTCATCAAGGAGAATTAAAGCTATACTAAGTAGTTCTGTGGCTTCTCCTACTTAGGTCCTGGTAATAATGATTCTGTTTCTTATTCTATGAATTTGATTATTTTGAATGGCAAATGATTTGAACTTTACCAAAGTTGGCCTTTTGCGGCTAGCTCATCTAATGAAACATAATGCTCTCAAGGTTATCCATGCTATAACTGATTTAGTTCCTTTTCAAGCGGCGTAATATTTTGTTGTGTGTACATAGTACATAACACATTATGTTTCTTCATTCATCTACCAATGGATATTTCAGATTTATACACTTTTTACATGTATGAACATGTTATATTTACACGTTTAAATTTTTTGAGATTTTTCTTTTTTGTTCTTTTAATGCCCATAAGTAATATTTTTCTTTAACATATTGTAATAACTTTTTAAAAAAGACCTCAATACTGTTTTGCATAGTAGAGATATGAGTTTAAAATACCACAAATAATGCATAAGGATTCAAACGTGTTCATATTTCTTTCTATATTTACTATTTTGTTTTTCTTTCATGTAACCTACCTGGTGCAATTTATAGCTCACTGAAATATGCATTTCTTTAATGATTAGTTGCGCTTGGCCTCTTTTCATACCCATATCAAAGGTCTGTGTATTATCTTTGAGGTAAATTTGTTTAAATTATTTCCCCATGTTTCATTTTTACTATTTAATTTTTTGAATTGCAGGAGTTTTTAATTTTTTGTGCATTCACCACATCATAAATATGTAAATTCAAAACACTTATCCCTTTCCATAGCTAGGTTTTTTATTCTGTTGAATGTATCATTTGATGAAGAAAACATTTTAAATTTGAGGGAGTTCCATTTATTTGTTTTTAATTTTGTTGACACTGTGTAACTGTATTTTTGTAAATACATGAATTAAAATGATTAATATTACAAAGAAACTTTATTAGTTTTGAAATAAATTAATTGAGCCTTTTTTCAGTAGTGGAGATCCAACCAGGGCTCTCCCAGTTAGCTATAGTCTCAACTCATTTTCTCATTAGATGCATGTGTGTGTGTGTGTGTGTGTGTGTGTGTGTGTGTGTGTGTGTGTGGTAGATAATGGTTACTTTGAGCTAAGTCTATTTTGCTCATATATATCACGCCAACATTACAAACTGTTCTCATCCTTCTCTTGGGCCCTCCCACTCCCTCCTCAGGCTCCTGTATCCCACTATCACTCATTTGGTTCTGTGCAATACCTGTCTTCCAGATTTCTCATATTAGAAACACCATAAGATATTTAACCTTCTACAATTGACTCATTTTACCAAGCACGGTGATCTCAAATTTTGTTCATTTACCGACAGAAGCCCTAAATTTATCTGTCTTTATTGAAAAATGTTACTTCATTGTGTACATATAAATGATGCATTTTATTTATTAATTTATTCTTATTTTCAAACAGTATCTCACTAGGTCGTTAAGTCCCCATTCTAGATTTGAATTGGTGATCCTTTTTTCTCAGTCTTCTAGAGTTAGGTAATTACAGGTCTCTACTACAAAGACTGAATGCTTGGACCATTAAATACAGGTATGTATATATTTATAGTGATATATAAAGTGATCCATCCTGGTGGTAGGATTAATAAGTATAGAAATACAGTGATGGTGATGATTATAAACATGAAGCTTGTTTATTGTGCATCTATTACCAAGTTGAGCTGAGTGAGGTAGAATGTGCACAGGGGCACACATGAAGTCATTAATACATAAGCATCAGGGGAAAAGTAAGCCTGGTGAGCTGTGATTCTTGGTTCTGGCATTGGGATAGCTGCTCAAGAGATGGAGTCTCCTTTGTATGTCCTTAATTTACATCACAGTAAAGGTGCATTCGTGCTTTGTGGCCAATGCATTAAAACATGTTAGGACAGCTTTTGTCTACAGGACTCTAGGAACACAGCCAATAGTATTTTCAGTAAGCCATACTTCACACAGAACATTGCATTCCCAGAACATCCCAAAGTTACTTTTTAAATTTTTTCAATAGACACTATATTTTAGAATAACTTTAGACTAACAGATAAAACTGGGCTGCATGTTGTACAGAGATTTCCCATAGTACGTCGTGTTATGGTCGTCCACACTTGTTCTTAAAGACAAGTGAGAGGGAAAGGAAAATTGGGCCACGGAATATGCTCAAAATTGTTTTGAATTCATTCTATTTTGTGACACCTGGAACAAATGTAATATAGTAAGAGATTTAAATTGGTGACAAATTATAGATAAAATTCTCCAAAAAATACTTTTCATTTTTATTTAAAAATACCACATTTTAATAAGACATTAGTAAATCTGAAAGTGCACATATTTCTTCTCCATTTGAGTTCAAAGGTTGAGAATTCGCATTGTGAACTCCAAATAAAGAACAGCTTTAGGCAGTGCTTTATGCATGACTTAAAACGGGCTCATAAGAAAGCTGTATTGCACATTCCCACTATCCCATATTTTTAATACACCTTTCAAGCATTTGTTGTCTGAAATTGTCAAAAGAAAACGTCACCCATGAAGATATACAAAGCATTGCGATGTACAATAAGGCATCGTTTTGATGTATCACTCAAAAATCCCCGTTCTCAAGGATTGATCCCTCTCTGGAGCAACATGCAGCTATATTAGAACTTTTAAGAGATGAGCCTATAAAGAAGATCTTCACACTGTTGGAGTTTTGTCTTTAATGTGGAATTTGGGACTCTCAGTTTTTGTCACTGTCTTTCTTTCCTGCCATCTGGTCAACAATTTTTGTTCAGCCACATGCTTACTTCATGTTTTGCAGTTTTGCTACAGACCATAAGCAACAGAACCAATCCAACGTGGACTGAAAGCCACAAATATGTAAGTCAAAATAAATATTTTCTCTGTAAAAGTTGGTTATGGCATGTTTTGGAATGGCAATAGAAAGTTAATACCCTAGAAAGTTTGTAGGGTACAAAGCAGGAGAAAATGTCAAATTGATTTTTAAAGTCCTTTAATGACAAGATTATTTTACTATAAAATAATGTAAAATCTTTTATCTAAAAAAACATAAAGTTTTCTCAATTGTAATAGAGACCAAGAAAATATTTGCCACTAAAATTATGTGTAACGGGAATACATAACAACTGAGCCTAGTCAATCTGCATATTAACAACTAGCAAAGTATTTGCAAGAGAGAATATCCACATATTCGGTTCCATGGAAATAGATTCAGTAAGAAGGTCAAGAAAAAATATAAAAGAAAGTTTCATGCTTTATAAACCAGAGAAAAAGGGGTGAATTAAACATGAAACTCCAGGTTCTCCTTCTGTTCAATAAATCAGCAGGAAATACTTCAGTTGGGCAGTTGCACTAATGAATGTACTTTATAATTTATTCAACACTTTGAGATAATGAATTTTATAATGAAAGAAAATGTGTGACAAGCAATAGGTATAATGAATGTGTCTTTAAAAACTTGTAAAAATGAGAGATCAATATTCTAAATTTTATAAAAACATAACTCAAAAGAAGAACTGAATAATGAGTAGGCTTATTATGGAAACATTTTAATTGCACCTGATTTTGCCAGTTGAGACTATCTTGATACTACCTAACACTTTTTAACATTTTATTTCATTTGTAGATTTTTCAAAATTAAAATGTTAGTTATTAATTTTCCTTATGACTTATGATTAAAGAATGTTTTCAAATCTAGACACAGACTACATGCATAGATATATAAACATACATGCATAAATATGTACACAGATATACTTAACATATAAAAGAATCAATAAAATTTAATAATCTTTAAAGATCATGCAATGTAAAGAATATGTTCATAAAATGAAATAAGTGACCATATAATCTATTGCTGTATCAGTAATATTCTACAAAAAATATTACTTAGGAAAAAAATCTCTTGTTCATTAATTACAGCCAATTTTGTGAATCATAAAACTTTCTCAAAACATGTGGGAGAGAAGGCAAATATTAGAAATAAATTGATAAAATCTAAAATTGAACAAAGTTCAGTGTATTTTACATGCCTTGTAAATATTGACATATCTGAAGAAACATGTAAAGCCAGAGTAAGAAAAATAAGATTAATCTAATATTACTTTATTGAGTTTATATTACTTTATTAATTTTAATTATGGGTTACCTGTTTGAAACGGCTTCTCTAATTCCTGTCTCACTTGTGTGAATTTTAATGCCAGTAGTCTGCATTGAGTATAGGGAAATATATTTAAGTATAAACAAAACCCTAAGAAAAAATTTGATAAAAAAATTTGTAGAACTCACATTTTTAAAGAAATACTGAGCTAATTGCAAAGCATGAAAATTTTTTATATCGAATTGAATCAGTTAAAATATATTTACTCAGCAAAACACGGGTACTGTTATTTTTAATGTGGGTGAATTTGCAAAGCCCTCATTCTCTTCTAGAAATACGGAAAAAGGTCACTCCTCTAAATCAACAACAATCTTTTTCTCATGTAAAATACTTCTTCAGAAATAATGTCCTTTTTCTTGGAGTATCGGGGCCAAATGTGAATAAAAGCAATGATAATTGTGTCTTATTTTTAAGCTATTATGTTCTCAAAAATGAGCAGTGAGCCATGAGTAGGGAATCACAATCTAATTTGCATGTTTTTCCATAAGATAGATGAAAATTCATTTGAAGGTAGGTGATTAATAAATTGTAATAATTTCACTGTCTGTCAAATTATTTATAAACATTGCACTTCATAAACTATGGACAGGTCTCTGGGTGTCAGTATGCTATAGGCTCTGTGGCAGAAGACACTTTCAGAAGAGGTTTTCCTGTGGCTGGGGAGGGACTCTGGCTGGCTGGAATCTTTTGGCTCTCTGAGTCCTAAGGACCCAGATTCTGATTGGGTCTTGCTTACACAGTGCCTGAACTATGATTATTTTACATGGGAAGAAACCAAGGCTCCTTGAGGTTCAATGAAGAGCCTATGCTCCAGAGAGTCTTCCCTCCAGATCCCCGCCTCCCAGAGTCAGAGAAGTACAAACATAGAAGAACCATCTGCCTAGGGCCACCATTCTCTCGGTACCACTTCTCCAGGGTATGGAATATGACCATGCCCATGACCTTTCACGCACCTTCTAACCTAGCCTGACTCTGGTCCCATCCCAATGTGAGTCACTCAGATATTGCCATCTGTAAGTAGCAGGATATTATTGGGTTTAAGGTTCCTGTTAAAGATGTCCTTGCCTGAGGCTGTAGATCATGCTGAACAGGATTGATCAGTGGCCTCCTCCTCCAGCAAGAGCCCAACACAATGGGTGTGCCTTATTCAGCTTTGAATACCCCTCATTTCAATGTGGAAAATGCTTTGCATTCAGGGCAGGCTTAGCTGAGAAAAGAACCCTTTATTGCTCAAATCTTTCTTTTTCCCCTCCTATGTGAAGGACAGTTTTGCTGGATATAAAATTTAGGGGCCTCAGGTTTTTATTTCTTTCCCTTGGTTCATTCACCACTGCATGTATAAACCTCTTTTGTTCTGTCATCCAGAGTTTTTGATGAGAAATCTAATGATTACCTTTGGAGAAAATTATGCTTAAAGTTTGCTTCCTATCAGCTCGAGGCCTTCCTATGCCCTATAGTATTTTACACAGCACAAGAGCTACATTAACAGGGTGGTCTGTGAACAAGAATACCATTCCAATGTTAATCAAGGAAAGATTTTTGTGAAAAAGAAATTGGATAGGTTGGGAGCAGTGAATATCTTGCCACCCCTAATTTGTACATGTCAGGTATTTTGTCACAGCAATGAAAATGTAATTACAAGTCACAACATTTTAGTGTGACTAACCTGTATCAGGATTTGTTTCTCTCTTAGTTGCTGGCCTGGTTGAGTCTAACATAGAGAATGTTTGGTGGTTGGCAGTTTGGTGTGTCTTGTTTGTTTTGGTTTTGGCTTTTGGTTTTGTTATTTTCTTTTTCATTTTTTAATTTGTTTCAGTTTTTTAATTTTCCCTAATTGTTGATTGCCTTCATTTTTTTTTTATTTTATTTTTTTAATGTAAGGAGCTAGCATTAGTAGAGTAACCGCTCACAATTCCTAGCTAGAGCAGAGAGCATAGTCAGGAAACATGCAGGCCAGGCCTAACAGCTTGCTGCTTTTAAAAGAGCCTCAAATTTTACTATGAGGTCCTTGGCCACTAGGCAAGAGTAGCTCCCAGGAGGTGAGGTTGGCTGAGCACCTCCACACTGGGACGTGATTGGCTGTGAAAATGCCTAAGAAGATAGGAACCCTCTCCCTCCTCGATGGTGAGGCAGATGTCACGGAGGTTCTACATCACTTCGATGTAACTGAGCAATCGCAGGTCATCAAGGCTGATGACATAATGTCCCTGGTCATGGAGTACACAGCAGGTTGTGCATCTTAGCTCTTGCCCTTTAATTGTTTTTAGGTAAGAATTTTCTTATTTTCTCTTGCATATAAATGATTATTTTGTTTTATCTTTGATATTAATTTTGATTACTTATTTTGAGGTATATTAAGAGAACAAATAAATAATATTAATATAAATATGTACATAATGTCTATTAAATGCCAGGGCATGTCATAAAGCTTTATAAATTAGAATTAATACAATAATTATACTAATATGTTAGCATATTATACTAATTTAACATATTAATAGGTGTGGCAATTTCAATAGTATTAATACTTAAGATGACATGATTTTATCATATAATAATTAAATATATCAGTATATTTCCATATGTTAATTTTTTCAAATAATACATATGATTTAGGTACATTTCCAATGTTTTTCTTCATTTTCTTTCCCCATGTTATTGATATGTATAAGTGCCAATCATAAAGTTCGCATTGATCTCAAGTACTGTTTTGCATATTCATATCATGGTAAATTTACAAATCCTTCCCTTAGTGACTTTACACACTATTATTAATTCTACCAAATCCCTATTATTTAAAACTCTAGCTTCTTTTCCATTTCATGAATTTGCCTTATGATTGTAAAAAGACCAACCTGCATTAATAGAAAATATATTATTTTTGCAGCTGCCAACACTTACATTTAGAAATATTTAAACAGATTCTCTTACTTGTATATTTATATGTTTAATCAATTCTCTTTCTTTGTCTTTGAATTTTTATATTCTTAAATATGGATTCTTCAACAAATATCCTTAAAATTTCACTAATTATTGTTCACTAATCTTTACACTCTACTGTTCTCTTTAGTATATTTATAAAGTCACAGTTACTTTCTTGAAATAATTTTTCACATAAAACAATGTGAATACTGAAAAAAAAGAAAAATAAGTCACTTCACCCACCAATATATTTTCAAATTCTCAGAAACATGAGAAAAGTAGGAAAAAAATACATGATTCGCCAGCTAATATCCATTTTTATAAATATGAAAAAATGATGTCTTAAAATGTTCTTTTTTAAATCACAGCAGCTGCAACATTATTATTTTCCTTGAATTGGAAGTGCAGCTTGTAACATGATAAAATGTCCTACATTATTTTTAAAAATTTATTCCTTATATTCAAGCAGCTAAAATTCACACTTTAAAACAAAGATAAAAATTTTGATTTTCACATCATCTGAACAAACTGCTATGTTTTCCATAATATATGCTTAGAAGGAAAAAATCAAAGAGCCACATTTATCAAACTCCAGGCAGGTACACAGTGAGCAAAGTTTGCTCCTAAATTACCTCTCTGTATCCCTCATAACTCCAAGGTAAAAATGATTGCTGTGCTAGAATATCTCGGGTAGGTTTCAACAAGAATATTGAGCATCAAAATGGTATTTGTATGATGCTTGGTTAATTTCCAAGGAAAATTTGAGTGCATATACAGAGTGAAAACAGTGAGCCTTCAGCATCCCTTCATCTTAAAGGAGCACTGTGAATCACTGAGACTGTGTCTCTTACACTGTGTCGCTACTGCTGCCCTCCAGCCTTGTCCCTGTCTGGATCCTCCTGTTTGGACCTTGAGAGCAGATATTAATTAGTCTGCTAGATGGGCAACTGTTTTGTTCTTAATTTTCTCAAATTATAACATACATAGAGTAATCTTTGTGTCCATTCTCAAATCGTCAAAATGGTTGCTTTGTGTATTTCGAGGTCTGAATTCATTCATCTTTGCCCTCTTAGGTTCACTTTGGAAATTTTGGGTCTTTTCACACTCTATATACAATTCAGAATTATTTTCTTCTGGTAAAATAACTATAATTGCATTGATTCTCTATAATAGTTTTGGAAGTATATCCACTTAAACAATATTATTTCTTCCTATCCAGGAACATGAGCTATATTTCCATTTCTAAAGCTTTCTACTACCTGTGTCGTCATGGTTCTGGAATTTTTTTTCTACATAGAACTTTCACTTTTTTGGAAAGGATTATTCCTATATATTTTACTTTAGTTTTTGTTACTATTGTGAATGGAGTTGATTTCTTCATTTTCTTGTCTTTGAGTTCATGGTTGGTGTATGGAAGTACTATTAATTTGTGAATGTTGATTTGATAGTCAGCTAGTTTTCTTAATTTCCTTATTTGTTCTAAGAGACTTTTGTTGTGATGTTTTAGGTCTTCAATATAGAGAATTATATCACCAGCAAAAAGAGAAACCATCTTCTCTTCCAGTTCTTCCTTTTATAACTTTCTCTTGCCTTAATTGTCTGGCAGAATTTTAAGCACTACATTGAATAGGAGGGAGGTAGTGATGGTCCTGGTCTTGTCCTCAATTTTTGAGTGAATGCCTTCATCCTGTTCCCATTTAGAATAATATTGGAAGAGAGATTATCATAGATGGCTTGGATCAGGTTGAGGTAAGTTCCTTATTTTATCATTTTTTTGAGGATATTTATGTTGAAATTTGTCAAATATTTTTTTCTGCATCAGTTGAGATAATCATATGATTTTTATTTTTTCATGTTTCTTAATATTAATATTTGGAAAATTTAAGTGTTTTCTTCTTGTGTACATGAAAAGCTAATGAACTCCTAAAGTTCTTTTTAAATTTAAACTTCCTAAACGGTTGAACCAGTTATGTGACTCATTCAGAAGCAGGGAAGTTTGTTTTCTTTGTTTTTTTTTTTTTTTTTCTATCCGGCAAGGTAGTTATTAATGAAGTGCTAAAGAAAAAAATTACAAAGTACACTAAAGTGTATCAAATTCTTAAAATGTCTCATGTATTTTAGAAATTATGAAAACCTTAAACCTTTTTATTCTATGTAATTCTGAGACTATTCAGAAAAAAATAATACATTACTGATAGACAGGAAGGAAACAGTGTATAAAAGTAAAAATACATTTTATTATGGATTCAAATGTTATATTTTAATGGTGAAGTGAGAAGAACTTGGATTCAATCTCTGCCCCCCACAAGAGGAAAAAAGAGACAGAAAAAAAGTAAAAAGTAAAATTGTTATAACTGGCTTAGCAGCAAAAATCCAATTTAAGTAATTATATAATCATTAATAAGTGACAGTGAAAATGTACACTTCTTATACCTCAATTTTGTAAAAAAAGTAAAATTTGCAAAATTGTAATGAAAAAGTTATGATTATGGACCAAAGTTAAAAAAGAAAGAATTATATTAATTACATTTGTTGAAATAAAGAAATATCTAATTGCAATGAAATCAAAATATATAGAAAAGAAAGTAAGAAATATTAAGCAAAAAAGCTTAAGAAACAAATTATATTTTCCAAGCTGAAATTAGTCAATTTGTATTGTTTCATAACCCCTACTGTGTCTAATGAGCAAATACTCATAATAGCTATTTGAATTTAAAATACAAAGAAAATTAACATTATCCATCAGTTGCTGAAAAATGAAAGCCAAGTCCCCCAAAAAACACTCTAAAGGTAATATGAATGATATTTGTATTCATTAAAACTGAATATATAATGATAATAGCAATACCTCAGAATTCATAAGTATGCAAAGTAATCTTTTGACATAATGGAATTGCATAACACTAAAAAGTAAGAATACAATAATTCAAAAAAAGTGTCCAGGAATAAGCTAAAGGAAGGTATCTCATCTAGATAAAATAATAAATTTTATTCATAAATATCAAATAATTGAAAAATTATTAATCTCTCTTTGGTCAAATTATAAAATATCTAATGCATCTAATTTGAATTTGTAAATTGAAAATTTCATAAAATGTGAAACAAAATTATCAAAGACATGCTATTGTGTAGGCCTTATTCCTCAGACCTATGCACTTGGCATTCTGCGAGGATAAGACAGGAAGATAGTAACTTTAACCCAAGCCTAGACAATTTAGAGATTTAGTGAGAACCTATAGAAAAAAAAATAGTGGGGATGAAGCATCGTGTGAAGACCATGGGCTTATACCCAATATTAAAAATAAACAAATATAATAATAATAAACATAATCATAGTAACAATTAACAGCAGTAAATTTATTTAAAAAGGAAATAAAACATATAGGAGGGCACAATATATTTTCTAATACAAAAGTGCCATAATTGAATGAAACATATAATGAAAAGAATAGACTTAATAAGTCTTTAAAAGACAATCCAACAATATAAAAAATGCAAATATATTAAGACATTATTTCAAATTACTGGATGGCAAGATGATTAATCACGTATATTTTGGGAAAAAAAGTACCCAAATTTCAGAGGTTGAAAGGTAAATCCTTTCCTTATTATTCAAAGAAAATTAAAAACAAATAAAATATATAACTTTAAATATGCAAGTCAGGAATGTAAAAGTTAGGAGCTTCATACACATCTCCAGGGTAAGCATTTGTCTAGCATGTGAAAGTCTGGAGATTTGATTCTCCAGCAACAAAGAAACCAGGTGTGTTGGTACACACCTATAATTGCAGTACTCCTTAGGCAGATGCAGGAGCATTGCAGAGGTTCAAGGCCAGTTGGAACTACATTCAAGACCATCCTGGACTAGAAAAGAAGACCCAGTCTAAGAATAATAATAACCTGGGAGTGGTGGTACATGCTTTCGGTCTTAGCATTCAGGGAGGCTGAGGAAGGAGGACTGCCAAGTACAGAGTAAGACTGGAACCAAATTAAAAACAGTACTTGGCTGGAGGAATGTTACAGTGGCTAAAGTGCTTACCTTGCAAATGCAAGGCCCTGGGTTTGATTCCCCAGGACCAAACACATAAACTGGACAAGATGTAATCCCAGCACTTGGTAGACTCAGACAGGAGGATTGTCAAAAGTCCAAACTAGCCTTGGCTAGCCTGAGTTCAGGACCAGACTGGGCTACAGAGTGAGACACTGTCTCAAAAAAGGAATATATATATAGTCATGTTTGTTTGTTTTTAGCAACCTTTAGTAATGTTACACATTATACAAATATGTAGGATCACTAAAAGTTCTTTTAAATCATAATCTTAACCTGACTTACAACAAAAGCAAAATAAATATATCACCAAGTTTTAATTTAAATCCTTGACACAGGACAAATGCACTTTTTTGTATTATAAACATACAGACAGGCCATAAACAACATACGCACATTACTGTACATGTCATTATGTATAATGGAAAATGGAAAAACTACTTTTAAAATACTCTGAGAACAGTTTCTAACCTGGAAAATGTAGGCAAAAATGTAAAAAAAAATAGAGAATAAGTTTATATCAATTTAAAATCACTATGAAATATTCAAATATTGTTTTCTTCTTAAAATTAAAATGCCAATTATGATAACGCTTATTGTTAAGTGAGTCTAGATATCACTGCAAATTCTCTGTGAAAATAAGATGCTTATAAGTACTCAGGGTATAAAGATGAAAATGTGCTCGTAGTCATAGGGAAACTTACAATTGTTCAAGGGTGTTTATCCAGTGAATTTCGACTTAAAAGTTTGGACAGAAAGAGGCTGGAGTTAAAGAGATAGGAAAGAGTTTCAGGTGGCCTCATGGAAAAGAGGTGAGAGACGTGGTCAGGGCAACAGATGGCAGGGAAGCAGTCGCCCGGCTGGGGAGTCACCACATCTCAGCCTTCTGAAGGCGCTTCCAGCCTTGCAGCAGCTCCATTTCTGTTGAAATTCCTTAAAACAACTTCTTTTTATTTCATTTCCCCAAATAATTTTCGGATACAAAGTAAGATATGGGAAAGACAATTTTTAATCTAAACTAAAATGTTAGTATAAAAGAATTTCTTTACTTGTATGAAATATAACACAGAATCAAGTGTGTAAGAAATGTGCTAAAAATCTCAGTCTTACCCATTACCAAGTGAGAGCGCGGCTGCGTACCCTCAGGTGGATTGAGTAGAGATCAGTGGCCGCTCAGTCAGCCCTCCTGCTGCCTGGACATCTTGTTAAACTCTTCACTATGGGCAGCTAGCTGCACTTTGCGAATCTAGTACCTGGTTTCTCTGCAGCATTCACCATCTCCAACACACTCTCCCAACCTTGCTTTCTGAACACGTATAGAATATTTAAAAGCTATATTTGTGTCAGATTTCCTCTTGCTCAACCCCAAAGATTTTTTTTTTCAACTTCATATCCCTAGATCTAAAGCGATGCCTGGCAACACAATCAACGTAAACTCCTGCTTTTTAATGAATAAGAGAATGATTACACTATGAAAATTAATGACACAAAATCAAGGTAAGCATTTGCAACTTAATTTGAAACTCATGCTCTTCTTAGAAACATGTTTTTCTGATACATATTAGTTCAGTACTTGAATCATGGTGTACATGCGAAATAGTTTCTGGAACCCGAAGAGGAGGGATTGGAGAGACATCAAACCCCCCTCCACCTCCAGTATATGAGGCAAATAATTAATAATGCTGATTCTCTCTCTCTCTCTCTCTCTCTCTCTCTCTCTCTCTCTCTCTCTGTCTCTCATAAAATGAGAGGGAGTAAATGAGTAGAAAAAATTCCTATCATTGCTGAAATGCATCATTATATTTCAGTATCTTCCTGAATTTGACAAAATGGTAATTTATGTATACAAATTTACAAAACTTTGGATTTATTTATATTTCTTTTAAACCAAGCTTCAATGTCTTCTAAATCAGGTTAACATTTCTTTTAAATCAGGCTTAACACTTTTGAGCTACCATAAATTTTAAGAGTAAGGGTAGTAAACTGAAACAATTTCTTTCATAGGAAATCATTCAGTTTTTCGGTTATTGATAGAATGTATGTTTATTTAACTTTTTTCTTTATTACCAGGTATGCATTACATTAGATCTTGAGTTTTGTAATGATGCTAATGCATATTATTTTGCTATTTAACATGAAAATACAGGTTTAAAGACCTCCTGTTTCTAGGTTCTATTCTTCTGAAATTATTTAATTTTTCTTACTTCACTTTTGTTATAATACCACAAAATGTGAATATACCGTAAGCTTGTTATCTTCCTATTCCACATTTGTTTTCTTCTAGCTTGTTATAGTTTTCTAAATAATGAACACACATGTTCACATTTTCAGTTGCCTACATGTATGCTTACAAATTGTTTTGATGCTGATATATCATTCCATAGCAAAGAGAAATCAATGTTAAAATTGCTTTTTTTAAAAAACACTGTGCTTACTTCTCTCAAGATTGTGTATGGGAGTCATTAAATCCAAGTGATTACTTGCCACACTGATGTGTCTTAGATGTTTCCAATCAAGTAGGTGTGAAATCTTAGATGTTTCCAATCAGGTAGGTGTAAAACAGTTTGTTTTAATTTGCATTTCCCTGATTACTAAAGCGATTGAACATCTGCTCTTGTATTTATTCGCATGTGTTCAATTTTCTTCTGTTATATCTTTTCCAATTTTTCTCTTGCTTCACTTATATTTATTTTTATGTTGACTTATAGAATTTTATCATAGAATCTGAATAGCAATTCTTTGGTAATTTTAAGTTTTTTTGTATTTTAATGTTATATGGTTTTCTTTTGACAGTGTGAATTCTTCTCTTCAATGAGGCTAAACCTGTTATTCTTAAGTTTTATGGCTAGCAGAAATTGGATCTTATGTAAGAATTTTCTGTTTAGTATTTTTACTGTACTATACATTCAGGAAAAATAATTACTGTCTTCTCTTAAGTAATGTAGAAATATGATTTTTAATTGTAAGTGTTTAATCCCCCAAGGATGGATTTATACTGTTGAAAAAATAATTTAGCAGTTTTTACATCTGACTGTGTATTTGTATCTATCATAGACTGTGGGAATGGTGTTAGACAAAAAGCAAGTCGTAAGTGATTCTCTTATTCCAAGTCAAAATGGATCATAACAGGTTGTTCATTTAAATAGAAGCTATGGCACAGAGTCAATCTCAAACACCCTCAGCCATCTGACCTTTGACAAGGGGATAAAAAACATACACTGGAGAAAACATAACCTCTTTAACAAATGGTGCTGGGAAAACTAGCTGCTCAATTACAGAGGAGTGAATGTAGACCTACACATTTCACCCAAGTGAAGTCAAATTAAAATGAACCAAAGATCTAGATGTTAAAAATCAAACAATGAATCTTCTGAAAGACAAAACAAGTAAAACCCTGGGAGACACAGGAGTAGACATGGACTTTTTCAGTTGAGCACCAAGAAATATCACTAAGTGTCAACAAGTAGAATTATGCACATATCAGATTAGAAATTTCCACATAGGAAAGAAAACAATCAAAAGAATGGAAGACAAAACAAAACAACACCAAACAAACAAACAAACAACAACAACAACAACAACAACAACAACAACAACAACAACAAAAAACAACCACACGGGAGACAATTTGACAGCTCCTCCTTAGTGCATCGGCACCACTTAAAGGTAAAGGTAAAGCCATCGGGGGTGGGCCCAGGCCAAATGCCTTAGGACAAAAGTATTAACTGTTCAAAAATGGCACATTTTGTAAAAAGCACACGCAGAAGATAGTAGTACTACTCTAGCGTATGTTAATAGGAGATAGCTAGGCTAGCCCACATTTCACCCTAATCATCTGCCTGTTCACTAGATCTATACATAGATTAACATCCTAGAGAACATCATGCATTTTTCCCTGAGTAGTTGTCCTGACCGCATGAGCAGCATGTTGAGAATCCCTTAAGCTTATCACATAACGAGTTTCGATAGGCCCTCACTCAATCAACTGCTTATATTGAAAGAATTATCTTACTGAAAAACCAATCTATTATTTTCAAACCATACATTATAAGGAATGCTGTTGTTATTCTACTATCTTGATAACATTGCTCTAGCTCAGTAAAAATGGAAGAAACTTGAAATGCAGTGATGGCTGTCCATGTGCTTTGAGTGGCTGGACACTCTGACCTGAAATCACTTAGTGGGTGTAGGCACACGTAGCTAGACAGGCTGTGCTCTTTGATTTCCTTATTGTCATAAACTGAGTGTATAAATATTACATGAAACTACTTCTAAAACAAAAGGGTAAAAAAAAATCCCTAAGGAAACGTATACTTCAGCATTCTGCAAGTATGTAAGAATCAGTTTGAATGTTCTCCAGAAAAATTTTCTTATTAACTATGAAAGGGGAAGCCATTCTATGAATGACTTATGTTTTTAATAATTGAGCAGGATTACATAATCTGGAGAGACTGTGCACAGAAATCACAAATATTCCTCTTCTACTTCTTTCTATTGTTAACATTTTGTATTACATAGTTTCTTTGGCAAAAATTACTATTTCCTAAAAATGATTTTTATTACCCCCACATTCTAAAAGCACAAGAAAGGATATTCTACTTAATCATAACAACCCAATTCTTAGTTCTTTTGAAATATTTTAAAATGTGTTTTAAACTCCTTTGGTGGCATTTATATATATATATATATATATATATATATATATATATATATATATAATCTGGCAATGACCAAATATGTTCTCTGATAAATAAAAGTATTTCACTCTTCTTTGTAATCTAAATAGAATACAAATCGTTGAAAAAAAATTACATGAGCTAAAACAAAAAGATATCCAAGAGACAGACAATTGTGCTTAAGAAATACCTAGGCTTAATGAAAATAAAATGAAATGTCGAAGCCATAAACACAAATACAATTTTCGACTCTAAGTCAACAAGTTGTAAGACAACGTGGGCAAATCTCACGAACATAATACTGTGTAAAATAACAAAACATTTTAAAAACACAAATAAGCTGTAATTCCTCTTCTGTGAATATGAAAACAAGCAAAATGATGTTGTGCTGTTAAAAGTCAACATAAGATGCACCTTACTGGAACATGCGATAAGCTGTGGTGTACAAGAGAACAGGGAGGTGACGTTTCAGGTGCTTGCAAAGGTCTTCCACTTCTCCATTTATGCGCTGGACATGGCACTTAATTTATAAAAGTATGTTCTCATTATCCATATGTAAACTTTACTGAATAAAATATACTATACATTAATCTAAACTTGTTTAGAATTTTATTAATTAAATTATTGGAAAAGTATATAGATTGTGAAAAATGTAGCCTGGAAAACTATGTATCTGTATACTGTTCTTTCCATAGTAATAATGCATGCCTCATTTATTTGTAAAAGGTGTCTAAGACAACGAAAGAGAGCTTCTGCATCTTGCAGTGAAAATCAATGCAACACAAAACATCTTCAGAGAAAGAAATTCAAGAACCATTTTGTTTTTAACTACTATACCTAATTGTCTTAGGTATTTTATTTGTTACTCTGACAAAATACCCAAGATTCACAATTTAAGTGAGGAAAGATTTATCTAGCTCACCATTACAGAAGATCTCTCTCACACCACAGTCCATCATGGGACAGCTGGCAACAGTGGGGGGACATAGCAGAGACAGACACCCGAGAGCTGCTCCCCCCACTGCAGACAGACAGAAGCCAAGTGAATCTCATGAATTAGGCAAAAGCCAGGGCTTTCCCCGGAAGAAGCTGTAACAATGTTTCTTCTTCCTTCCTTTACTTAATTCAAGTTGCCATCTCCTCCCTGGGGTGAGCATTCCTCCCTAACTTCCTGGCCTGCAGGTCAACAACACACAGTTAAAATAGTAGAGGCTTTTGGGTGACACTTGAGATTCAAGCCATAGCACTAACTGATCAATGATTTTATAAATTTATCAATGGATTATATTAAATATACATAAAATTTGTGATAAATAATGCATATATATTTATATATAAAATGTATCTATGATTAAATATGCTTTCATTTCCACTGCAAAGTTGAAAGATGAAGCTTTAACTCTTAAAGCTTGTAACTCTTTTAACTTTATTTTTACTACGATTTTCTCTTTGAACTGTGAATATAGATATCCTCGTAATGTCAGGCACTATAACATTATAAATGGAATGAAATATAAAATAATTCGATATTTACATATTGTGCCCTACAAATGTCTACGAAATTTTTTTCAATTAATTAAATGTCTTCCTACCCTATTTTAAATCTGGAAGTCATAAGACTGACTAATTTATATTACTATTTTTATCTCCACTCAATAGAAAGTGAATCTTACAAAAGTTATGAATTTGTATTAATATTACAAACACAACTTAAAATTGTGTATCATGTAACATATACTCAGTATTTGTTCAAAGAAAAAGTGAATAAGGTTTTGAATACGCTTAACATTAACATTTAATCTTAGTATGTGAAATGTACACATGTCACAACTTTATATTAAACTTAAGTTTGTATAAGCTATTATTTTCATGTTCATTAGGAAAAGTCATAAATTGTGATATCTTATATCTCCTTTCAATTGCTATTAAAATAAATATTAAATATAAATCAAATTCTTCACTTTTAAAGATAAAACTTGCCTAATTTTAAAATATAAAAAATTAGTAATAATATGTGCCACTTTGATCTTTACTGTATCATCTAATTTGTCAAATCAAAAATGGGTAATTTTCAGCTCAGCGAGAGTAAAAAGATATAAACAGATAAGTATATAAAGAAATAAATTATCAATATGGTTTTGACTTGATTCCCTACAACCTTCTAATTAGTTTTCAGTCAAAATTAACTTGATCATTATTCACCACAGCATATTTACCTTCCGCTGGGAGAAGGATGTAAAAAAAGTCTTCATTTTCTCAGTAACATTAATAGCAGAACATCAGCTAAAAACCAAGGAACACATTTGTACTAACAAAAGTTTTTGATTATTGATTTGTTGCCTTCTGATGTACACATCCTAGGAAATAACTACAGTGGAATTATTTGTGTTATCTCAACCAGTTGTGTGTAAATGTGTGTGTGTGTGTGTGTGTGTGTGTGTGTGTGTGTGTGTGAGGGCCAGATGCATTTTTGTTTCCCTAGTCGGTAACATTTACATTGTTTATATTTACCAGAGTGCATTCCACACTCTCTTATCCTTAAGGGAAGTAGTGTACTACATTTTAATCTTGCATAACAATGAGTAAATATTATGGGTTCGTTTGCTTATACATAAAGTCAAATAGTGTAAATAAACCAGCCATATGGCTATCAGATAGAGTATACTACACTTTGATGCAAATAATAATACTAATAATAGTTATTATTAGTATTATTATTAACCTCAAATCCCATCACCTCACCACTGCCCCAAATTAACCTGTAGAAATACTTAATAGGCATATCCAAACACACTAAAATTTTGGCAATTCATGGGAACTTCGAAATTTTCTTGTACCTGTGATGTTCACCCAGTGAAATGAAGATTAATTCTTTTTAGCAAAACAAGCAGTTTCAACGTATAAAGAAGAATGATATGATTATCTCTTCTCTTGTATATTTATCATTAATTTATTTGTCTGTTTAGTGGTTGGTTTTTGTTTTACTTTTTTAAAAGCAAGACCTTGTAACGTTGTGCAAGCTGAATGTTGCTGTAGCCTGCATACTAACTGACATTATAGGCCTACAAAGCAATGCTCAGCCGTATGTGAGAACTTGTATTAATGTCACCAGATAGAAAATAATTAAGTATGAATAAGTGTTGTAGATGCCCAAGGAGAATAATAAAGACAGTTCTAGTAATTAGAATCATCACACTTATAAATCATGACACACATTGTTATACATTATTTTATATGCTGTAGAACAAGGAATCTGAGGTAATTATGGAGTGTAAGTTGTGTTAAGTTTCATAGATCTCTTTCTTGCACTTGCTATACAATGCATGGAAATGTCAAGAAAACTAAGAAAAATAGAACCCAGATTGAAAATATCAGTAAGGAATTTTAATAGTTCTGTCTTAGTTACATATTCATCACTGAGACTAAATGTCCAACATCCACAACTTATGGGGGAAAGATTTAATTTTGGCTCACAGTTTCAGAAGGGCACTTACGTACAGCCAGCAATGGTGGCAGCACGTGGCCCGGCAGTGGCTGAAAGCTGCTCCCAGCATTGCAGAAGGAAGGCAGAAAGATGAATGAAGTAGGAACGAGGGGATGTCTGGAGACAGAGGCAAGGCTATGCTTTCCTAGAAAGAAGCTGGAACAATCTTCTATTCCCTTAATTCAAGCTGGCAGCCCCCGCCGCCCAGTCTTCCCATTACAACCAGAGTGGGTGGCTCTCCTTCCTTTTCTCGACCATAAATCAATAGCACATACTTGAAATCTCTGTTCTGAATGACCTTCAGCCTCAATATGTGCGCGTAATTCCTCCAGATGAGGTGAAGATTTCAGTGAAGCTACAAGCAAATTGTTCATTGTGTTCTTTTTTCTTGTACAAAAACTGTTCTGAGGTATCACTACTAACAAACTAAAAGTTAAAATAATACCAAAAGTCCACCCATTGATGAAGGCATAAACATATTGTCCACGTGTAGAATACTGTTCAGCAACAAACATATGTGACTTATCACAACATGAATGAATATCAGAAGCCTCATACAAAAAAAAATGTAAAACCAGACACAAACGACCATAGATCCATTTATATGTGGCATTCAGCTAACTCATTGTTGTGGATGAATTATGACTTTTAAAATCCACATTCTGAAGTTCTAATCTCCAATAACACAAAACATGGGTTTAATTGGATATAAGTGATTAAATTAAAATAAATCCAGCTAGGTGTGGTGGTACACACCTGTAATCAGAGCACTCTGGGAGGGTCCAGCAGATCAATGACGAAGGTTATCCATTCTGGGCAACTTACTCAGAACAATAGCTCTGCCTCTATCTTTCCTACTCACTGGGACATTTTAGAAGGTGAATAAGGACTTAAGAGCATTAGAATTGGGAAAAAACTGGCCTGGGCACCAATTTCTGCCTCATAATCTTTTAACTAGGAAAACACCTAATGTCTTAATACATTAACTCAAAAATTGTTGTATTTGAGGCTAATAATGCAGATTAATTTAAATGGGTTATGGTAAATTCAAAACTCATCTCTTCTGTATTGTATGATCTCCCCAAATATATGTTGATAATACACTTGCATAATTAACTAGATCTATCTAATACTGAAGAGCATCTTCAAATGTTTCCTGGGTGCCTTGTTTGCACCGCCTTCATTTTCCCCATTACACCATGTTGCCTGAGCTGAGATACCATGGTTTCTCCTTTCTTCGTTTTCTTCCCTGCCTGATTAAAAATCTACAGAGAGATGATTATTTCGTCAGTTCATCAGTTCTAAATTTACTAAAGTTACGATGACAATCCTAACACAAATTTAAACTCAAAATTCATCTAAATACACTCTTAAGGAGATCTAACTCTAAAACAAATCAAATAAAAAATGATGGTTCCTGAAAAGCTACAAAAAATTTGAATCTTATTTACTATCAGTTGTTTTTTTTTAACCTAAGGAACTATGGAAAATATTCCAATATATTTAGCATGTTTATAATACTCGAGATCAAGGTAAAATTTGCTCTTTAAATTTAAAGTCCTTTTGGCAAATTTTTTGAAAAATTAAGAATTAAGTGTACTTAAATAATTAGAGAAGACATTTGGGAAACCAATCCACTGAGGTATTATGCTTTTAATAAGTCATAGTATTTTCCACGATAAATCCCAGAAGTGGTAAAAATTCATTTTGGTAAGAGTGATTAAACGTCATACATTTTGTGTTAAACAATAAAAAAATATGCTCCAGGTGTAACATAATAATGTTATTTCCTGTTGTATAAACATTAATTTTATATTATCTGGCAATCAAATATACTACTATTTGTGTAGAAATTATTTTTTATCCATAATGAGTGAGTGTATATGTTACTACATAAACTGTGACTCTGACTAAACAGAAGAATTTTCCCATTTTAATGAAATTTACTAATAGAAGCCAAATATGAAAGAGTAAGAAGAGACATGATGAATTCATAAATAAACTTGAACTCCAGTATAGGGATTAAACTCTGAAGTTAGAGAATGTTATAACTGAGAGGATAGATATAAAGTGCTAGTACCACCCAATTTTCCAATTCAAAACACTGAATCCACCAGAGGATTAAATAGCTCATAAGAAATCATGCACTTAAGACAAAAATACAACTAGAAATTATTCCATCTAGGTAACTGTGAAGTTCATTGTCATGTGACACCAGCCAGTGTTCCCATCTCCAGGAAGCTAAGAAAACTCACTTATTTCCACTAAAGCATTTAACAGCTGAAAGGAACTCTGCTCTGAAAGCGGGGATAAAATTCTGTTTGAGGAAGCTTAATTTTCATCTCTTCATATTTTTAAAAATCACAATAAAGATTTAGATGAGCACAATTTGATTATTTTAAATCAAATGATTTCATTTTTTCAGTTGGTGACTACCTTAAAAAATGTATAATCCAATGGTGTACCATAAAAGGCAAAAGACAAACAGATCCTATGAACATGGGTTAAATTTCTTTTACTCTTAAAAAAATCGATCTTCTTGGAACTTTAATGTATGGATATATAATATTTGTCAAACCTGCAGACATCTTCTAACCTTGAGGACGTTTGAATAACAAAAAGCAAACATAAATAGCATTGAAGAGCTAATTTAAATAACTCTGAAGAGTTGTGTTGGATACTTTTTAAAAGTGAGAAAATAAATATTTCTTCTTAACATTGCCGCTTAAGTTGCATTTTTGGTATAAGCAAATTATTTTACCTGATCCCACTTAGTAAAATTCTCAAAAGTAAATAAGTGAAAGAACAATAATCAAAAATCCAGGAGAAACATCTAGACCATGACAAAACACGTGGCTAATTACAGCAGCCTAAGAAATTGAAAACATTAAGAAATTATAGAACATGACCAATGAAATAGAATCTCTATTTTCTGCTTGGCCTTTGTTGATGATAAAATGCCAGAAAGGAAATACTTTCTTATTCCATGTTCTGGTAAATGTCTATTCCTTGGTTACTAAAGTAAAAGGAATCTCTTCAACAGTTTCCTAAGACTGAATCAGAAGGATAGAGACATTTTCTAAAGGTACACACAGACACACAGGCACACACACACACATACACACATTTAGTAAGTTCCTCTTTAGGTCCACTGATCAGTGCTTGCATTTCTTTGAGAATATCTTCTTTGAACAGACTGTTCAACTCATTTATTTGCTTTTTCTCTCTCCCTGCTTGATGAGTTTCAAAAATATTTTAAAAATACATGTGCATAAATTTATGGATGGAAGGTAGATAAAACGACAAATCAAATCTGGTAAAATGTTAGTAATTACTGAAAAGTGAGTAAATAATTTATGAAAGTTAAAAAATTCTGAAATAACTAAGTATGCCATTCCATCTATTGCTTTAAGTGCAATATACTTATGCAATGTAGATTTAAGTTCATTTAATGTAGCCATTTGACATAGACTTAAGTTCCTTTATTGTACCAATTCACTTATTCGGTTTTGATGTAAGTTTATTCCAAGAAAACTGATTGGTATAAAGATAACCTGAATGTCTTTTGAATGCACAAAAAAATTACCTTTCAGGTCTCAAAACAAATGAAAACTTTCTAAAATCATGAAATGAATAATGTTCAAGTAATTAATGAATTCCAGTGACATGTGTCATATAAGCAAGAATGTGTGTCGAACTGTGTAGGTACTAGAATTGTGTTTGGGAGTCATGTGCATATCATCTGTTCTGTACCTTGTTTGTATGAAGCTTGTTGTCGGGAAGGTAGGTGATGAAGTTGTGAACACAAAACTAAATCAAAGACGTGAGAAACATTATGAAATTTCGAATGATTCTTACTTCAAAAAAATCAAAAACATTCTCTAAGAAAGTAAGATTTATTTTTGGACCAGAACATATCCCCATTAGAATTGTAAAGATTTATGACTAGTATTATAGGGCAAGAAAAAATAAAAATAAAAATGCTGAATCAGAAAAAAAAACATGTTTTAAAAACTAAAGATTCTTCTGTTTAAAGTGAAGTGGAAACAAGGAGGTTGGTAGAAAACAAGTTTGGAACCCCAAAAAACCTCAACTTACACAAAACTGCCAAATCACAATAACAAAAAGTGGGTTTTATTCAAAGTCAAAGAAAAATTTTTAAAGATTTTCTTTAGCAGAATATTATTTAACATTTACAAATTGTTTAATTATACTTACAGATAATACACAAAGGGCAAATATAAGTTTCCATAAAAGAAATTAATATTGCATTAATGTTTGGTATCCTGATTGGAAAATATAAAATATTCAGAGTTGTCCGTTTAGTCTTGACTGATGGTTGGATTTAGATTTTTTGGAAGAAAAAATGCCAAATCTGAGGTAATTTGAAGATCGTACTGTGCAAATGTGTAAATGTTCAATATTTGCTCAGCACATACAGGCATAGAAGTGAGTTCATCATTTACGAGAAAGAGGTAAAAATAACAAGACAAATGGAATGCAAACACTTGGATGTGTATATAAGAAAAAGTTAAAAAGAGACACTTATCTGTAAGCAAATCAGAGGAAATTTAATAACGCATATGACAAAAGTGGAAAGATCATTGTTCAAAATGGAGATATCAGAAACTCTTTTACCTGCAACTCAGTCCTGCTGTGGTTTGGATCTACTGTGTCCTGAAAACCTTGTGCAATTTGGATGTAGTAGAATAACTATGAACCTTGTATTGTTGGAAGACAAGTCCTACATGGAAGGGGCAGATGCTTGTGGTTTGACCTGAAAGGATTGTGTCAACTTGTTGAGACTGGGTGATACACTGGTCAGAGCTTTCAGGTTTCTGATATTGACTTGAGGGCCAGGAAATGTGGGAGGGGTGCCCATCTGGGCTTGGGGAGCCCAAATGGTAGCTAGAACTAAGTGAAGGAAGGAAGGAAGGAAGGAAGGAAGGAAGGAAGGAAGGAAGGAAAAAAAGAAGGAGGGAAGGAAGGAGGGAAGGAAGGGGAAGCATTATTACAGCTTATTCCTGAGAAAGTTCTGGCCTTGGCCTAAGTCTCTGGACATAAATTGGCTCCTATTACTCTTGGCCTTCTGTCTGCAGTGGGGTGAGTTACTGTCCGGACTCTGCTGTGTGCTTACCCTTTGCTGGCTGCCCATAAGAAACTATCTGAGAGCTGAACCTGTGAGCTAAATAAAACTTTCCTCCATTATACTGTGGATATCTGACAATTTGCTGCAGAGACAAAGAAGTAACCAAGACAATGACCTATCCTAACTCACAATTTTTTTCTGCTGTGGAACATTACTATATGAAAGAAAATTCTGTTTGTCTTCTTTATTATAAAAAGGCATGGGAATTTAAAATACACTGTGACCGTTGTCACTGACACTGAAGTTTTCCCTTGGAAATCTCCAGCAATGTTTTTGGTAACATCTGTGGTGTAGAGTTTAAATCTGAAAAACCAGGCACAGTACAACAGACCAAGTAAAGTATATCAACATTTGAAACTAAATAATCAGGCAATGCATACATATGGAAGTAATATTTTTATATTAATTGTATCTTCCTTTTTTCTCCTTATATCTACCTATGTATCAAATGAGTTACAATTTAAAAAGACTGTTACTGAAAATATCTTGTCATTGCAAGTATTTTTTTTTTCAAATACCAATTTTCACATTTGAACTCTCATATGTAGATGAACAGGCTTTGCTCATTGTATGATATATGATAACACTTTCACTCTAACTTCATAATCATATGCTCTTTAAACTGAATACTACCATGACGACTTGTAAAAATAAATCCAAATGCTGAAATTATATTTCAGATTCTTTTTGTAATTCAAGCAAGAGTTTCTGTAGCTTCTATATTTAATAAATAAAACTTGTTCTACCAAATGTGTAATGAAAACTGTCCAACATTTGTATTTAACTTTCAATATCTTCAGTTTCAAACACGTTGCATAATCATTCCCTTCTTTGTCATTTAATTTGAAATGTGTTGACTCTCTCAGCTTGCCTCATCACAATGAGAAATTAGTGATTCTGAAAGAAGTCAGCTGGTACGTGAAACCATGAATAGGCATTTCATAAGACAATAAAGCAACTTGTTCTGTAAAGCCTCTCATCAAACTACTTGTTTCAAACCAGAGTCTTTTACACAGTACAGTGATATTTCCTTCTATTTATGGCTATGTTCCACAGGAATGACTTCCATTGTGTTCTGAAGAGTCTGAGTAAGGGTATGTTATCCCTATCACTTAAAAATAAAGACAGCTTCTATTAATATGTGGAGAATTTTATTTTGCACATCAACATGACCTCAGAAAATGTGAAATTAATAATTGAAATTCTGTAATTAAACTCTATTTTCATTCCTTAATATCTTTAAAAAATCTTATCTCTCTGTTAAAATGATGAATGATCACTGTAGAGAATTAAAGAATATGCAAGAAATGAAACCTGGTTCAGCCACTAACTTGCTGCATGACTGGGGTCCAGAAATGTGAAGTTGTAAAGCTTCAAAACTAGATTATAAAAATAAATGAATTTGGACATGATTATCTTACAGAAATTTTCTAGTTCTTTGAATCTCTCATTTTCACCCTAAACATTGTACCATGCATTAAAAGATTTTCTTAGTCGTACTGATACACAAACACATACATATTCTTATTTGTACAAAACTTATGTTTATACAAAATGTATATCATGCATACAGATATCTGCATATGTATGTGTGTGTATATATGTATATATATATATATATATATATATATATATATATATATATATATGTGATTATGAGAACTCAAAGGTGAGATGCCAGTTCTAAATATAATTAAAACACATCTAGTAATTAAGATTCAAGATATCTTTCTAATACCTGTTTCATTAGTTATTTTCCTGGAATACATTTTACTAGAGGAATGTTGTCATATCACTTTGTGCAAAAGTGACTTGACTTGCTTAATTTATTTTCTGTGTTGCTTCTTTTTATAATGCTATATTCATAGTTATCTATTGTTCATTCAATGATAGTCTATGCTTTGACTTCTACTATTTTAGTTATAGCTTGATGACATAATATATCACCTTTTTCTTTGGCCTATTTGAAGTGAATGGTCGTGAATGACAGTGTTTGGAAATTTTTGTTCTGATGTTCATCCTTTACTTTCAATCACATGTTTTCTTCTTCCCTTTCAGGGCACCTACTCCTTCTAATCAAACTTCTTTTTTGCCTGGAAGTTGTTCCTTTCCAACATTGTTGACTCTTAGTTTCCATATTCGTAAGTCAATTTCTTTAAAAACTCACGACACTGATTGATTGGATTGAGAACTTTTTATCAGTGCTGATGATGGAATGCTGTATGTATTCTGATTTATTTCATGTGTCACACCGTCATTAGGCCTCCCTTGCAGTATTTATTTCTGTCATTCAACGCATAGTGTGCCAAGTGTGTTCCTAGAAACTAGGAATGAAGCAGTGAATACACAAAATTTAAATGCATTCCATTAGCAGGTTGCATTCCTGTGTGTGTGTGTGTGTGTGTGTGTGTGTGTGTGTGTGTGTGTTTGTGTGTGTGTGTGCATGCGCGCACGTGTGTGTGCGGGCGCGCATCAGTGTGCATAGAGAAAGAGAAAGAAATACTAATTAACTTGATTGTTGCTTTCTCATCACAAAAAATGAACTAACAGTGGTTTCATTTTAGTTTTATTTATTTTATTTACATGTTCTCAAAGAATAATATTTTGTGCTACACAATTGCAAAAGATGGAAATGAGGGACATAAAGTTTTTTCAACTAAATATTTTAGGAAAATCAAAATCACATTCTGTTATAAGCTAATATTTATTACTCTAGTGCATAACTCTCCTGCAGACAAGTCCAATGGAAATTTTATTCATTTGTTTTTGAGATTGGTTCTCACTCTAGCTCAGGCTCGCCTTGGACTCATGGCAATCCTCCAGCCTCAGCCTCTTGAGTGCTGGGATTACTAGAATGAAAATTTTAATTTCATATATTTAATGTATATTTTATGTGTGCCTACAAAAATATGAAATTATTGAGGTTGTTCCATTTAAATGTGGTATACTTGATGCACAATGGTCACAGCAGCAATTTCAAATATTTAAAAACTTAAAATATATGATTTCTAAAGATAGATGTCAATTGCTTTTCTACATTCTTTTTCTAATATCACTGAGATCTAAGTGCTGGCAGGGCATAAGAGAAATTGCTATTTAGCATTTTCTCATATCAAAAAAGAAATAAAACATATGTCTGGTGAGACACCAGTTGAAGAATGTAACACAGTCTTAATGAATCATGTTGTTTAAGAATCACCAAATTGCAAGTCTCTGGCATGAGAGCATTACAGGGTTCCACTCAGAGGATGTAGCATCCAGAAAAGTTGCCTGTGTTCACTCATCTGCCTCTGATGTTTTGCATCTTTTTACAGTGTTTCTGAGTCACCATTTCCGTTGTCAGTTCGCTGCTCCCATAATCTGTGCTACAACGTACTTCTGTTTAAATTAGTTATTGCATCCTCTTCACTTAAAAAAAAAAAAAACTTTCAGTCTAATCAGAGACAGTGATGTTGAAAATCGTGAACACTCACTACCCTAAACATGGAGGTTTAGCACCTTCCAACTGTCAACACTCGCACCGTTCTCTTCTCAGATCCTAAGCTTTTCTCGAAGGCTTGCTCCATCCAGCCTTGCCTCCAGGAACACCACTGGCCTTAGCCTCTGCTTCACATATAGCGAGACAGGTCTTAAAACTTTTGATGTACTGCTCTCTCAGGAGTTGAGCATTTCACTAACATGAGCTCAGCTATATGTTTTGCAGTTCTAAATCTCACTTTATTCCTGAGTTTCCTAATTGGAGGAGAGACCTAGGAATCGCAGTTGGAACAACAGAGATTATATCTTTCAGCATACATGGGATCAGAGAATTTCTCTGTTCTGATGTAAAACAAATGGGTTTAGCTCAACTATTGTTCAATAAAAAAGCTAGTTCGTTACAAACATGAATTTGCATGAAGGAGATTATGTTGATCACATCTTAACAGGAGAGGTGTATTCATCTCTTTAAAGCAAGAAATCAATGAAGTCAATGTAGAAAACACTTTCCTATATGTAATGCTGTAAACAAAAGATTTTTATGTATCAGAATTTGCTATGCTGATATTTAAATGTATTATCCTTGGCACTGATTCTTGTTTGTATCTGAAAGTATATATTTTTTAATGTAACAAGAAAAAACTTAAAATACAGTATTATGATATATTAAAATTTTAAATCATGCAATGCCATTATATGCCATTTTTGTCTGATACTAATTATACTAATTCATCCTAGACATTTTCATTTCTGTCTTCTTTAGATAAATATAGTGTGATTATAAACTATACTTTAACCTTATAAATTTTAGCTTTTCAATTGTTTTCAATACACAGGAGTCATTTTAATACATTAATGACATCAAGTTTATTTAGTGCTCTTAGGTTTACAATGTAGTATGTGTCTCTAAATTTTTTTTAATCTCTGCTGAAAGACATCTCTGTGTTTATTTTGGAAAGCCTCCATAACATCTTGAGCATTATCTAGAAAGCATCTATTTTCTACTCATTTAATTTATTCCAAAACCACATTATTTTCCTGTCATTTATTTGATATGAATTCTTAATATACTGGCTGAGTTGAAACTCAGCTGCTCAAACTTTAAAAATAGCTCAATTTTTAAATATTCCAAAGACAGTAAGGATAATAAGTCATTAAATAGTTTAATGAAACTACATAGTTGACATTCGATATGAAGTACTTATTCAATCACTCAATTTTAATAAATAAATCTATTAAACTTAAGGAATCAGGATTCAATTGAATCAGTTACAAGTAAACCTCATTATATACCTTCTCAGTGAAACAGTAGTTTAGTTACTCTCACGCAGGGTAGTAATTAAAGAATTACGGTTTATTACTTTCAAGGCAGAAGAAAATAATGCATTTGTAATGTGTTTTCAACATAAGAAACAAAGCAAATCAAGTTTTAAGAATTTAAATGTTCCAGGCATCATACAGAAAGTGTTACATATAGTTCACGAGGTCTAAATTGTCTGACTCCAAAACCATTGCTTATTTCAGGGTTACCATTTCTACAGCTACTGTCATTGTCAATTACGATGTGTGAAGATAACTGCTAAAATCATATAAAATGTTATTTCATATGAGCACTGCAGTGGAAAAAGATATCAGCATATAATTTATCCAAGGAGTGAAGTATTTCACTGTTTTTATTCTTAGCATATCTGGGATTTTTATACTTTTTAACTATTTTAATAAAAAATACTATTTAAAAGCTGCTTGATCTAATTGTACTTCTATTTTGTTGAAATCAAAGAAATATAGCCAGAAATCAACATGAATATTAGTATCCTAATTTAAACAGTTAAAAAATAATTTCCTTTTTCTAGTAATGGTATCCTTTCTTTACATAGGTGTACAAATTTTGAGAATGACTGTCATCAAATGCTAATGAAAGTTTAGACCTCAAGATTGAGATTTGCATTGACTTTTGCATATTATCACCTCAATTATTATTTATCCTATTGAAATACACTCAGAATAAATTTTAAATGTCCGATGTAGTTCAGTGTTTATGTACTTTATTATGTCTCTCATTTCTTCTGGAAAAAGCCTTAATTTATAAGGCTCCATTACTGCAACTGTCTCAATATTTTTAAGTTTGTGTATTAGTTATGTATTCACATAATACTGTGAACTGAATGACTAGGACAGAAACCAGTGAAAGAAAAGCATGTGGCTGCTACTGGTGCTGCAAATAATCGTAGTGATAAGAGTAATTGTAATCTAGAAATGTAAAGCAGCTTTGAAAATTGGTAAGGAGTGAAGAATCGGCTAGCTTTGAGTGCCTGTCCAAAGAAGCTAATATCACCGTTAAAGCGCTTCAAGGTAATTATCGTCATGCACCAAAAAGGAAAGAATGGAGCTCTAGAGAAATCTTCCATCTTCTTAGAGAATTAATGCATAATCAGGGTAAAAGTTGGTAGAAATGTCAATGACCAGGACCACTCGCCAATGTCTGGAATAGACATAAGCTACGTGGTGTCAGAAACTCACAGAGAGGCGGTGCATGCTTCGAGGTGGCAAGGTACTTGGCTGAGTTCTGTTCTCATTACACTGGTTTATGGAAGACAGCAAGTGAGTGAGATAGTGTTGGATGTTTAACTGAAGCCATTAGCAAGCAAAGTGTTCAAAGCGTGGTTTTGTTCTTTGTGATTATCTCCAATCAAATAAAAGAAGGTAAAATTAATTTTAAAAGATTTTTTTTTTTTTTTTGGTTCACAAGGAAAAGAAACAAAACATTTATAAAACTCAGTGTGGTGATTTTACTAAAAGTTGTGACAGAGTGCTTGTATAAGAGTGTCTAAAATTGAACCATTTGATATAACAATCACTGAGTGTTTGAACCATGAATCTAATTATCCACCTCAGTAGAAGACAAAAATAAAGATAAATGGTAAAAGCTTAAAGATTGTTAGCAAAGTAGGTGCACATTCCCATATGCACAAAAGAATAATTCGGAACTGTTAAGGTGCTGTGAAAAGAGCCAAAATGCCTGTCAACAGATGAATTTAGAATGTCGAAAGCTAATGTGGCACATACCTGTCTCTCTCTCTCTCTCTCTCTCTCTCTCTCTCTCTCTGTGTGTGTGTGTGTGTGTGTGTGTATGTGTGTGTGTGCGTATGATACAATATTAGTCTACCATTAAGAAAAATGAAATCATATCATTTTCAGGAAAATAGATAGTACTTGCTGTGGTTATGTGTAGAATGTCCCTTAAAATGTATTAGGATTTTGAGAAATACCTCCCACTGTTAAGAGGTGGGGTCTGGTTGTAAGGATTAGACACTGGACATGACCTGGAAGGACGTCTGACCATAGAGTAAAAAGAAGAGTGATGAATTCATAAATACACTTTGAACTTCAGTACAATTTTTAAAATGCATCAAAGGTAAAATATGTCATATATTGTTTTCAGGCAATCTTTTATTTTTAAAATTTTCATAGTGCATATATACATATTAATAAAATGGGGAAAATTTAAAAAAAAAACAAAGTTAAATAAATTCATTAGGTTGCCATATGATTAACAATAATGTGTCTATTACTTTATACTTGGTTACCGGGAGCTGAAACCAAAGGTTTGCTTATTTTATGAGGTCATACTATGATTAGCTGGGTGAGTTGTACCAACATCATATCACATGAATTGCCAATAGAAGGGGTTATTAGGGTTCATGTTCTATTACTAATAAATGAAATTAGCACTTCTCAAAATGTTTAGTCTGTATTGAAATATTTAATATCAGTATTACATTTGCTAACATTTTCTCAAAGACCACCATGATGTCCACAGAAGCATCATCTTCCCTCATTTAAGATGGAATACTTTTATTCAGTTTTGATTTTCTGTTTGTCTGCTGAGAGAGTAGTATATTGTTTCTGGTAATGTCTCTAATCACATTCAATAGTTTATGAAAGAAAATAGACACATTGAGAATAAAATCATGAGCATTATATTGTCATCAAGCACATTATATTCGATGACAAGGTAGTACCAGTGTTTGGAAATGCCTAAGTGAATGTCAAATGATTCATTCATAAACACATATGAAAAGAATTAGATGATTACAATAATTGAGTTATATCTAAATAACTTCCTAAAATAGTTAGTTAGACATTTTACAGAGAATTCACATGACAACACAATACAACGTTTTGACTTGCTTAGATTTCTCTAGGCAGGTGCTTTAAAATCAAATGTTATGAAAAATGGCTGTGTCACACACTGTTTAACATCCTCAAATATTAGGGATTCCTTTCTCTCTTATTTCTTGTCCTTTGCTTAGTATCTAAGATTTAAGGTTTATCTTCTGAGATCTAGTAAGATTGAAGCTGTCATTCATAGCCCCACAATAATTAAAGATTAGAATGAATAAAGACTAGAAATTAACAGCAGAAACAAAACTAAAATGGACGAAGCAATTGAAAAAAAGAAACACATCAATAAAAAAAAATGGTCAAAAAGAAGTCTCAAAGAAATACATTTTACAGAGAACTGACTTAAAAGGAAAAATGAATCATAACTTGTAGAACATAGTAAAATAGCACTTAAATAATATTTAGCATTAAATGTGTATATTATTTATGTTTTTAGTAATTAGCCACGTCACAAAGAAAATATTGCTATAGATGTTTGTCTTCCTAAAATTTATAAATTAAAATATTAACTCAAATGTTGTGATACTAGAATGTGTACCACTCTGGGTAATTAGCAAGGTCTAATTTATCAAATATGAGAGTGATACTATTATAAGAGAAACTCGTGGAGATTCCATGCTTCTTTTATCAAATGAGAACACAGTGAGAAGACAGAACTTGTGAAACAGATAATATGTCCTACTAAATCTTCTAGCACTTTAATCTAGGACTTCTCAGCAATTTGAGAAATAAATTTCTGTTGTTACATAAAATCAAGTTCAGGATATTGTTTTCATAGAATCCTAAACTAAATCATGAAATTGGAAATTTAAACAAATGTGGAACTAAAGCAGGCAGAAAAATTTGTGAATGCCGGGATTTCAGGTTAGGAGGGAAGTGTTAATAGGTGATGTATATAGGATTTTTGGGGGGAAACTGGCAAAAATAGTTTACATAATAACACAGTGGTAGAATCATGATATGCACTCATTAAAAACTGACAAAAATTTACAAGACAAATAAAGTGCTTACAGAAATCTATGTCATATAGACCAAACTTTAATGCATTTACATTGTTAAAAATAATGTAGGATAACATGGGATCTGGGGATGGAATAAAAAATGTCATAAAACTCTCAGAATTACAAATGTGTAAAACAACTTCCCTGAGTAGAGAAAATGGCTGACCCTAGGGAGTCTAGAAATGACCAGAATTTGTTAGTCTAACAATAAGCTGTCCTGTGAGCATACACGGTAGTTGTTAAAGCAGTGTGCACCGCGTCAGTCCACAACTTTGACACTGCGCTGTTGGAGCTGTAGAGGGTAACTGAAAATTTAAGTAAGATAATAGCAATTGGCGTGAACTCAAGCCAGACTGGGATTTTACCAAGATTCGAGGTGAGGAGAGGAGAGGAACCTCCACAGCCATGAACTACAGTTAGACCAGTCTGTGTAAGCTCATGTGTGGGTAGACATATTGATACACAAAACATTTAATATTTTGTATTCAAAATATTTTCTTTAGTGAGCTGAAGGACATCACAAATAACCACACTTTAATTGTAATGGGCACATTTGCTTACTAATGCCACTCTCCAATAAAGGACAGAACATATGTGATTCTAGGGCTGGAACAGGCAATGTAGCAAATAAACTTGGAGTACCTTATTGTGCTGTAAATTGAGGAAGAATTACACACACACACACACACACATACACACACACACAATTATAGCACATATCAAAGGAATAAAAAGCCAATATAAAGATTTCTGTGATCAAGTATAGAAATACTAGCTCAAAGATAATAGTAAATGCAACTTGATTAATGGGAAATAACTTAGATGATTTGCAACGAATTGAAAAAGAAATGTTTTGACATCCTGTGTGCACATTGGTGTGTATGTGTGGTGGTTAAACCTACCTCAAAAAAGAAAAAAAAAAAAAAAAAAGGGGGCTAGAGCAATGGATCAGTGACTAAACAGCTTGCTCAGCAAGCCCTAAGTCAAGTTCTAAGTACCCGATGTCAATTTCCCAGCACCACATAAACTGGGCATGGTGGCACACACCTGTAATCCCAGAGCTCAGGAAGCCCAGACAGGAGGATTGCTGTGAGTTCAAGGTCATCCTGGGCTCCATAGTGAGTTCAGAACCAGTCTGGGCTAGATAGGGCTCCAGAAAATGAGATAAGATGTTGAATATTGTGCATTGTAAATTTCCTAGACAAAGACTCCCACGGAGTATAAATCCTTAAACAGCCAAATAATTAAATAGAAAGGCCTTGGGCACGTTCCATTAGACAGGCTCAATCATTGGGCATTCCCATGAAACTTACAGAATGTATACATGGGGTAGATATTATACTATACATAGTAAAGACTCAAGAAGATACGATACCACTCTCATAAGCGAACGAAATGAAGGCTGCTTCAGAATATCATATCAGCAAGCAATACAGACCGGTATGTTTGATAGAACATAGGGTCTATAGGGTAATTTGCCGGCACTTAATAAAAAGTTGGTTACGTTGGATACTCTCAATGTAAAAAAAGCAGCTGATGGCTCATCACATAATATAACATTGACCTTCCTTTCTTCTGTGAATAGATCTGATCAGCAAAATTTCCTGAGTGTTTGAACCACTGAACTGTAGTAATCCTGAAATATAGTTTAGACTAAAAGAGACATTTTACAGCCAGGAGCTATGGCAATAGAGACATCCATGGGATGAGCAAATCCTGTTATATACTGTCATGCCACAGATGAACCAACAATAAAAAGAGACAGAATGTTGTCAAGAGTAATTAACCCTGATCATAAAGGGAAGGTGGGGTTGCTGTTGTCCTATTGACACATTGCTCCTTAGTACAATTTATTATTGTATCTAGTACTCGGCTTTGCTATGAATTAATGCCATCCATTCCTGCATATCTTTCTGAAGCTTCTATTCTGGTCCAACTTTTTTTATTTACATTTTTGCTATTCCCCTGTTAATGCTACATTTCTTTTATGTTTCAGAGAGTTTGTATAATAAACTTTGCTATCTAGTGGAATATATCTTTTCTGTTTATACTTAATATGTGCTTAACTTTTCATGAACCTTTTTATTCATTGCTTGCCAGTTTTATAATTTGTCAGTTCTCAAAGTAAATCCAGTTTTTATGTGACTGTATTAATTCCATGACACCATTCAAAGTATCTGTGTCTATAAAATGTCTTCAATCCACTAATTATCTTCACTAAGTGTGTATGTATGTGATTTAGAGTTTAAATTGTAACTTTCTTTTGTATCTTTACAAATTCATCTTTAATCATTCCAAATATTTATATAAGTTACTTTTCTTCTAAATTTTCATCGTTTAAGTATTATTGCTGATGTATAGAGATAAACTTTCTTTTCTGTCAGATTAAATTTAATCTCAAAGCTAGGGTTACAAATCAATATATAAATCGTAAAATTTTTATGTTATGTGTTTTTGCATGTTGCATAAACAAAATATTTGCCTGAGACATTAGCCCCATTATATTCCAAATATTAAAAATTTACTTCTTATTTTTGTTCCATTTCTTTCCTTATAAACACCATTTGAATGTTGAATCTAAATGAAGATATTGGGAAAATTTCTACCTTAGTAATGTGATGTTGAATAGTTTTAGTTAGAGAAAATTAAAGTATGTATGAAAAGTAGTTTCATACATAGATCAATGTACTAGACAGCTACCAACTCACTATGTCCCCACTCCGGATGGCTTTGAAAATCAATGTTGACAGAAATTCCTTTGTATAGGCAGAGCTTCAGTTGGTGTGCATGCTTATGCAATTTATAAAATACATGAAGACCACTAAGGAAGGAAGTTGGCACTGATTAACGAGTTCAGAATGCTAGCACAAAAATAATATAACATCTGGAACACAAAGTTCTGTGATAAAGACAGGTCAGTGATATTTATCATAATTGAATAATCATCAAAGAGTACATCCACAAAAGATAGACACCACGCAATGGAGCAGGAAAAAAATAAATAGACTAAAACTTTCCACTAGGCAGCATTCCAAGACTGACAGAGGAGACAAATGAACACGGTGGTCCTAGTGATAGAGACCGAAGTTAGGAATGAGTATATCAGTACCAGTATTTTGCCTTATACCACCATCAAATTCAATCTTGTAATAAAATGTGAACAATCATTGGTCAAGAAAGTTTAGTTCTCAAGTAGATCATGGCAACTTTTGGTGACAAACTCCCTAGGGTGTCCTTTCAAATGTGTAGTATCATGTGGCTTATTCATATGCAAATATGTATAAATTCTGATATGAATTTCTGTTACATTTATGACCTCAGCCAGTACTAATATCTAAATGCCAATACTTACAATCAAAAATATTATTATATGAAGCCAAAAAACCCCAGAGATGAGTATATGTTTATGGTATGAACTAAGCAGAACATACCTCCTGGAACATAGTAGTATATTATAACCTATTACTAAAAGTGCAGATGGAAGCTATGGGGACAGCCTAGTGGTTAGAGTACTTCCCCAGCATATGTAAGGTCTGGGGTTTGATTCCTTAGATACACATAAAAATTACTTGGGCAGAGTGATGCATGCCTGTAAGCCCAGTGCTCTGAAGGCTGAGATGGGAAGACTGCTACAGAATGGGACTCTGTCTCAAAAAAAAAAAAAAGGCAAGAATAGAATGCAATTTATAACAGTGCCATATAAGAATGAAGTATCACTTCTGTTAGTGGACACTGAATCAAAGATACAGTGTTCATACTGAGACAATCAATGAATCTAAAGTCAAGTAGTAGAAACTCCAGTCTTTGTGCTCACTATTAGAATGACCCATGGTTTGTCTTTCTTATTTCTACTTTTTGTTTGTTTTTGATAGGTTAGAAATCTTAGTCTCTATGGAGAATCTAGTTTCTTTAGAAGACATAATAAAACTCTACTTCATTATAAAAGAGAGTTAGCTTTCTCTTAAGGCTCTTTCTATAAGGGAAATTTGGACTTTTTGCACACAGGAAACAGAAATATTTAAAAAAAAAACAATCGCTGCTTTAGCACAGATGATGAGCACTCAGGAAAAACTAGCCTTGCTCTTACACAGCAGGAGAGTGGATGGAGAAAACACGTGGCTTATTTTGTCCTTCTTTTGGGAAAATGCAACGTAAATACTCAGGAGAGGCAGCGGTGGGGGGTGATAGGAGATGATAGTGATCAGAGGCTAATGCTCTTCGTGACTCAGCATCTGGGTGACTACCACAATAGGCAACTGTGGGTGCAAGAGGGGGAGTTCCCTTCCTGTGAAGGACGATAGGAGATAGAGTCCTAGAACCTGAATGCTCCTCAGTGTCTTGGTAACTGTCCCAGTAAACAACTGAGGACACAAGGGGGAGCTGAAATTAAGGACATCTAAAAAAGAGAGTTGAAGGGTGACGGTTAGAATGAAGTGCTGTCTGGACATAAAAAGCTATGATAGAATCGGAAGTTGGTCTCACTAACTTCTCTACTTTCACTTTCACTGAAGAAACTCATCAGATTCACAAGAAGACTGCCCTTAAATTTTTTGTGCTCAGTTTGAAATAATTAAGCTACCAGGCTTTTAAACCATGATAGTATGCTGCCCACATCTACCTCATGGAAATACAGAATGCTTGGCTCTGAGGAGTTTAGTCTAACGTCAGTTAGTCCTGGATATTTCCAGGTTACCAAGAGCTTTTGTATCCAAGATAATAGATATGTCAGGTATAGTCTCAGCAGGGATACAAAGGTTACCTGAGTAGGCTTAATGAAAGCCAATTTTTAGTTGAGAATTTCAATCCATGCTCACTGCATAGAGATCTTTGCATTTGTCATAGCTCAAATACTCTCTCTACTATTATTTCCGTTATTTTCCAAGTGTAAATCTGCGAACTATCTTAAGGTTCAAATTCTCTCCTACGTCTCTGTTTCTGGAGTTAGGTATCATCAGGCATTCATTGGAAGGAATTGTTTTTTTAAAAAAGGACTTTTCTATAGTTAACATGTCACAGCTGACAATATTTTGATTTATTGTTCTTGAGTTTTTAGACAAAGATTTCTCCAAGTAAGAATCAGATTTTTTTTTTTTTTCCTTAAATGTTACATTGCACCTACAACACATTTTAGGACTCCGTAAGCTACAAATGCAAATTTGTGAATTTAATGAAACACAACATTTACTTCTAACACAGCTCAGAGAAATGAACTTGTTGAGAAGAAAATGTTAACACACTTGCTACATTGAACAGTGAGATTTTGCATGCGATACATTTATCACCAAAAATCCACACTCTCGCTCATCTGAAAAAGTGCAAATGGATTATTTCTGGAAAACATTTTCCTTCCAATATAATTACTTCATGTGAAAGATAAAATCCTTGAGTGGAGGAAATGAAATATCAGTGCAAAATTTAACGAGTTTGGTGTCATCAGTTATTTCAGCAAAATGTATTATATTCCTTGAATAGGTATTCAAAATGATACTTTTTGAAACTGGATTAATATTGAAGTAACAATTCATCACCAATATTGCTCTCAATTTCAGTTGCCTTTTCTTTAGTTCTCTGCCTGTGGTATTAACTTTGAGGCAAAAAATATTGATCCTTGACCTTGCTATACTTCTTTCCAAATATTTATGTTTTCTAAGTGAGCTTATGATTTTTATATCTAAACAGGGAGTAAGGATGACACCAAAACACTATTTTATATCACTGCATATTGAAAAAGAGAACCATTTTTAATAACACATTCTTCTTCTTGTTAGTTTCACACTTTTAGTTGGTTCTTTCTTCCTCAAATTATTCTTTTTATTAATATGCACATATGATACATGATAATTACATTCAGCTTGAGGAATTCATGCAGGGACATTTTAAAACCTGATCATTTGTATTTATACTTTTTCCATCCACCCTCCCATGCTCCTCCTCTCCCCACACGCCACTTTCTTAATATTACTGTCTTTCTATGGTATTTCATGAATACATCATGAATTTAAATATATATATATATATATATATATATATATATATATATATATATATATAATTATAGTTCCATTTAAGAGCAAGGAATGATGTATCTTTACTGTTATATTACTCTAATTTTCTAATCTTTTTAACTTCTCAAAGACCAAGATTGAATGAATACATATATATTAATGCATACATTTGTAGATTTAAATAAAAAATATGATGGTAGAATGTGGCATATTTTAAAACTGTAATGTTTTATATATCATATGCATTAGACCCGGGAATATTTTTAATTTTATTTTCTTCATTTAGAAAGGATTCCTCAATCAAGGCAAAATAAAAGAAAAAAGAAAAAAGAATAAAGAAAATTGAAAGGCATAATTCATTCACACAAAGATATCATGTAGAGTTTGGAAATGTCGGCCGCAAACTTTGGAAAAATATCAAATGCCTGTTTGAGTCTCCACTTTTTAAAAATAAAGTCATGGTTACTAAAATTTTGTTTATCTCATCCTTCCATGTTGATGACATGTGTTTTACTTGGAGCCACTATATAGGACTAGGTTCTAATTTTGTTTTACTCTTCTTCATTAAAAAGACAACATCATAAAATTATTATTTTGTGTTTGGACAGGAGCTCAAGTAGTCAACTGACATAGTTCAATGCTACAATCTGAGCACTTGAATTGCTCAGAAACTGCAGGTTTGTCAAAATGTGAGGTGATTACAATAGATACATACGGCTGCCAGCAGCATGGTTACTTTTGTCTGTTGCTTACAGCTGAGATTTTTTTCAGTCTTTCCAGTTGTATTTAATATTTCTGAAATCCAGTACTCACTGATATTTTGAGGTTTCTCCTGCGTGAAAAGTATGAATCACAGTTAACCAAATAAATAAAGCATGTTTCAATTATGGTTAGGTAATAAACTGCATTTATTTATCAGAATTGTCATAAAATATCTGTGGGGTTTACTGTCTGTCAAAGAAGAGATTCCAAATATTTTTTGTTTTATTTTCTGGAATGTATTGTGTGGACTTTTGGTGCAATCCTTATGTCTTGGCGAGCAATATATTATTAAAATTTTAGCGCAATGAACCAAAATATTTCTAACTAAGGAATAAAAAGTGTTCAAATCTCTTATAATAACCAATTTCTCTAGCGCCAGGTGTATGAAAGATGATTTTTCTTTGTTACTCAATGTTTCTGAATATACATTTGAGCAAGAGTTGTCTACATTAAATAACAGCCTAACATAGAATATCATTTCTCTGATTAAAAATATATATTATTTCTGATTTACTGTCCGGTGGAATTCTGTTACATTTAGCTGAAGTCACTGTCATAATCTTCCTAATTTTTCTTTAGTTATGAAAAATCATCTTGGATGTACAATAACAATATGAGTATTCAATTGGTTATTAAATTAATGTAAGTTCAGGATATTTAAAATGTAATGGAATTATTTGGTGTATGCTCTTAATTCCTTCAGGCCTATCCATCCATTTATATAAATGCGACCACTAATCACTTATATTAGAATGAACTGATATTTCAATTGTATCATCTTCAGTTTCTCCAGGCTTTCATCTTCTATATGAGCTACGTAATTTCACGCTCTAATAAAAGAGCTGATTTATATTCTCTACTCACTAATACTTCTGATTCTGCTCAATAATAATTAAATTGTGTGGTGTTTCCAAAAGGACATTTGTAAGCTGTTACTGGAAAGAGAGGATTTATCGACATGAATGTAAACCGTGTTGTTATTTCTTAATGTAGCCAAAATTATTAGGTAATTCAAAATGTATAAAGTAGGGGTATATAAAATTAACATTGTTAATGAGTTTATGACTGTACTTTCCTTATACATAAAATGCAGAAATTATGTAAACTGAATGAGAATTTCCAACATATTTGTTTGGCGAACACATTACACTATTTGCTCTTGATAAAGTCTTCAGGTAATATGCCGCAAGTCCAAGCAAGGAAAATTTCATAAGTGTATAATTTATTCCACTACTTTGAATTTTTGCTAACTTGAAAATTTCATAGAAATATTGGAATTACTTAATTTCTTAGGGTTATTCACTAGGAATTATGGAAATCCAATGGAATCAGAACATATATTATTGGGCACCTGAGAATTTCAAAAAGTCCAAATCATTTTTAATTTTCAGGTGTTTTCTTAAATTTAAGTACTATTCTCAGATTATATAACATACTTTAGGATCACTAGTGTATACAATATATGTGTAAACAAGAATATTATTTTCCAGATTTAAATGATAAGATAATCTACTATTTATATATGTTAATATTTTGAAAAAAATATTTTTCTGCCTTTTTTCCAGGATTTAATTCATTTGTTAGGAAAGAACGCCTCTGCAAGCATATTGTTTTCTAAAAACGTATTTTCTCAATTTAATTCAAACTAAACCATGTTTGTGATAAATGTTGGTACTATGTTATAGTAGAGATCAGTGAGTCAAATTTTTTGAAAGAGATTCATTAAAAAGTTTTATGTATGTTTTATACTACATCTCTGCTTGTAACTGACAAACCAGGTTGAGTTATGGAGGCATCTCGTAATACTTGTGTTTTGAAATGAAAAAAAAATTACAACTTCATATATCTGCTTTTGAAGTATGACAAGCTTCATACCTAACTTTTCACTTAAATCAAGTGTTTTGTTTTCCTTTATTCATGTGTTTATTCTTTCAATGGCATATGGTTTCTTTTCAATGGGTGATTTATCATTTTTCTCTCTGTGAAGATTAACTTTTATTGTATTTTCTGCAGTTTGCATGAAATATCTGCTATGCAACAATTTTGTCATTTATTTTGACTTTATTTCCTGTTAGAATGTCTATTTTTCTCTGATTTATGGTGATCTTACCTGGCAGGACATAGTAAAAACATGACACTGAGCAGCAAGACTGCTACAATTCAACATGAACAGGAATGTTTATTGCAAGGACCTAGTAGTCTCTGAGTGACATTATTTTCTCCTGGGGAGACAGTCAAATGCTAATTATAGATATATATTTTTGGGCATCTCAGCCTTCTTATACAAAAATCAACATTTTTCTCCACTGGGGAAAAAAGCTCAATCATATGCATTGTCATGGCAAAGTCCAAAATTAGGACAGAAAGAATTAGACACATCATTCAATTGATACATTTTCTTTTATTTCTTCTGTTTCCTTAGCATTATATTTCCTATAGTGGTTAATTCTCTTAATTCCATCATGTCTTTCAAATCCTCCTCCACCGTGTTAGGGACCTATGTTGAAAGATGTCTTTTGTCTTAAGTACTCAAACATATCCTAAACCACATGACGGCTCAGAGAGAGCTCAACTTCTTGTATATCAATTTTTATTGATTTAATTACTTCTCAACTTTCGAAAAAAGCTATCTCAACATTTTTCTCCTTTTCTCTCTGTCCTGTGAGATGTATGGTTTCCTCTATTTCAGATAATTTTACCTTTTTTGTTGATCTTTAGAAGATTTTAGGAAAACGCATGTTTTATAGTCAACAGCTTTAACAGAAAGTAGTTACTGCAACTTCTCCATGAAGAATGAAAAGGCCTATGACAAAACCCAACATCCATTTATTGTAAAAACCTTAAGTATCTAATTTTACACTGATTCAAGTCATGTACAGCAGCCTTTCTGCCACAATTATTTCAATTGAGGAAAATCTGAAAGCATTTACCCTAAAATCTGAACAAGAGAAGAATCTCCATTCTCACTTTCCTGTTCAACAAAGTACTTGAAACTTGGGCTAGAACAATCAGGAAAGAGAAAGAAGTAAAGTGGATATAACTAGGAAGGAAAAATGTTGAAATATTCTTATTTTCAAATGACATGGCTGTCTTCATCAACGATCCAAAAATCTACCCGAGAAGTCCCTCAGAATAAATTCAGCAAAGAAACAGATTATAAAATCAACACTCACAAATCAATAGTATGCCTACAAGCCAACAGCAAACTCAATTTAAAAGAATCTGAGAAAGTAACTCCATTCACTACAGGTACAAATAATAAAACAATGCATACATACATTCATGCCTACATACTTAGAGATAAACCTTTTTAGATAGTGTTGGATCTCAACAGGAGAAACTATAAAACCTGAAGAAAGAGACATAAGGGAAGTTGAAAAGACAGCCGATGTTCCTGTATCGTCACAACTAACATTGTCACAGTGGGCACACTGCTACAATTCTTTACAGATTCAAAACAATAATTATCAAAATACAAAGAATATTCTTTGGAGAACCATATAAAGAGAATCCAAAATTTATAGTAAGTCAAAAGAGAACCAGGATTGATAAAACAATCTTAAGTTACAAAAGGAATACAGGAGGAATCACAATTCCAAACCTCAAATTGTCCTACAAAGTAAAAGTAATTAAATTTGTATGAGCCTGGCACAAAAACAAACAGGATGATCAAAGGAACAGGCTTAACATACAGAGCCTACAGAGACCACGTGAAAACCCTTTGCTTTATGATTATCATTTTAAAGTGGTGAAAATAATTTAGTGGAGAAAAGACCGTATCTTCAACAAATGGCGACAGGAACCAGACCATCCACATGCAGAAGACTGATGCCAGGCGCCTATCTTTCTTCCTCTGCAAAAATTATATCAAAATATATTGAGAGATAGGTAGAAAAACAGAAACAGTAAACATGCTAGAAAAGTGTCTCATAAAAGGCTTCTCATTCAGAAACCAGAAATTGTCTCTTTCTCAGCTTATTTTATTCTGTTTTATTATCCATTTTATCATTTATAAGTGCTCCTTGTTGTCACTTATTCTAATTGCACAGACAATCTCTTTTCTTTCTTCCAATTTAGGCAATCCTGGAATATGCCTTATATATTTTGAATAACCAGGCTCATAATTAATCTTACTAATTTCCCCTTCATTTATTAATACTACTAATATAGATGAATTTCATTTATAAAAGAGGCACTAAGTGTATCTGCTGGTTTAGAACCATTGCTGTCTTCTTTTCTGAAAGTGAGGGTTTTCCTGATCCATTTGCCTAAGAGGAATACTTATAAATGTAGTTGTCTTTCTTCAAAATGATATAGAAAAAATATATAACGTGCTCTGGATTAGAAATGTGTGCTATTAACATAATTTTATTTCATCTGGAAATTAAAGTCCATTGTGAAGCAGAATACCTTTATACCCAAACATATATAAATTTAGCCCTTGGAATAGAATTTGAGATCTTGAGAATATTATTTAATTTCAGACACAGTGAATAAAAGAAGATACGATCATCTTAGCACTAGAAATGAAAGAAAATTTATGGAATAAAATAAAACTGACTCACTCAAAAAAATAGGTGTGAGGTATAGGAAACATTATCACAGGGTATTTGATGCACCTCACAAAATGAACCACCTGAGAGACTTTTCTCAATGTTTCATTTCTCTGTTGGTTTGAGCAGAGGTGCTGACAATGTTTGTTTTGAACTATTTGTTGTTTTTTCTGTAATAAAGGGGCTTCAGTATCACTCATAGGAGCAGACCTGCCAGTTCCTTGACTAGGGTAAGAAAGAAATCATTTCCCTCTTTTTTGAGCAAGAGGTGAATTTACTTGAAACTCCATCCCTATTATATTAAAGTAACCGGCATTTCTTAAATGTGTTCTTCCTCATCTGGGTTAAATAAACAAATGTTCGGACCTTCCTCCTGCAAACACACCCCACCTGCATCACCCCTGAGAAACTTGCTTATCAAGGGAACCTAAACAAAGCTGCCCAGGGGCTGTTTGCCGGCCACAAGAAGACAGCTCTTTTCACTGAAGCATTAAGTTCTTCTTTTCTGCCATCACCCATGAAACTGTGGAAAGCTACATCGTCACCTAGCAAGCAGTGCAAATCACAACCCCTAAAGCCCTGAAAATTGAATTCCCTTTAGAAAATGTTCTCACTTTTATGATGAATTGCAAACCTCAAACTGGATATGATTTCATCTTTCTTCCTTCTTTCCATCCTTTTTATTCTATTTTTCTTCAATAATTTGTTTGTGTTTATGAAGAAATCAGAGAATTTATCTCACATACCCGAATTCCAAAAACCCAGAAGTACGAGAGCTCAGAATGTGAAATAAAATCTAGAGGCCAGATGTGCACATGGAAACATAATCATAAGAAAATTGATAAGAAGTACTACCAGAGTCATACAATTGTATTACAAGCAGAGGAAAACAATCCATCTATAGTTGATGTACAAATTAAAGAGTAAATTTACACTGTTGACATCTATGTTTCCTATTTTAGTACAAATAATTCCTGGATAGTATATGCACTTTCTGAAGTGACTGCAAAATTAAAATCATACACATATACACATACACATGCATATATAGTCTACAATTTCTGACACTGAATTTTACTTATCTTTTCAATGTTCTCAGTCTACCTAAAAGAATAATTGGTTTACATGTTAGGCCTCCTTGTTGCTAGTCTGTGTGTTTTTTGTTCATGTATTTGTTTTGCATTTCCTGGGGTGGAACCCTTCTGAGCCTCACTCAGTTTCTCAGGCTGGCCTTAACCATGTTCTCTCCCTGTCCAGCACCACCGTCCTCTGTTGCTGGGATTACAGGTATACGAGATCAAGTCTGGCATGTGTTTTCTTTTCATAATATTTTCTAGAGATCTCACAGTATTGAGTTTTTCTAAATTAAAGTAGAAAGATTTCATTGCTTTTGCTTTTGTGAAAGTTGGAGAAAGAACTACAGTGAAAACTTAAACCAGGGGAAACTCTTTAAAATATCAATTTGCTATGACAATATTCATTCTTCAGCATCACATAAGCTATGTCGATAGGTACCTCTCCTGCAATCCCAGCACTTGTGAGGTAGGTTGAGAAATGACAATTGAAGTGTGCAATGGATTACAGAGTAATTCAGTGGATTACAGAGTAAGATCTTGCCTCAAAACAAAACAAAATAAAAAAAACCATGAATTATGTAACTGAACTAATGTTTCTATCTTATTACCAAGGTAAGCTTAACACTGATACGACTTGTTATTAAATGCTGTAATTTGAACACAAATACTATAACTGCACATTAGATTTGGCTGTAAAAGACCTTGTCCTATCTACAGATAGTTGTGCTTTCAGAAAACTACATATTAAAATATAAAATATCTTGAACACATTGAAAGAATACATATCTAAAATTCAGGGTATTATTTTTGCTGACCTACATGACCTGATCATTTTTTTTTTTAAGTTTTAACATTGACACAGGATCTTGCTAAGTTGCAAATGTGCCCACACTGGACACAAACTTAAGATCCCTCTACCTCATCTTCACAGAGTGTGAGAGGTACAGGGCTCTAAATATTAGGTAAAAATTGTGGTAGTGGGCATTTAATTTTTCTAGGGTAGTAAGAATTAAATTCTAACATACAAATGTATATGTAGTTGTGGATGTATAAATAAACACATATTTCCTTTCCAAAAACCATTGTTCAAACTTAAACATCAAAAAGTCAGTATAATTAATTTCAAAATCTGAAATGACTCAAAAATCTGAAAATTTTTGAAAATATTATAATGTTCAAAAATGTGCCCATTACCAGATGAATGGATTAAAAAATATGATACCTATATGCAAGGAAGTATTACTGTGCCATGAAGAAAAATAAATTTGAGTCCTTCGTTGGAAAATTGATGCACTCTGAAGCTATTTTGTTTAATAAAATAAATCAGAAACTGAAGGTTGCATATCGCACTGTTTCTTTAGTGTGATAAATCTAAAGTTTAAATAAGTAAAAGTCGGCGCTGAGGGAGTGGCACAGCAGTTAAAGCGCTTGGCTTGCTACATCAAGTCCCAGAGTTTTATTTTCCAGCACTTCATAAAGCTGGCTGTGGTGGCTCACACCTGCAATCCCAGCACTTAGGAAGCTGAGCTGGACAGACTGTGGAATTGGAGGGGTGGGAAGGAGAGAAAGGAAAATGAGAAAGAGAATGAGAAATAAAAGATATCATGCAATGTGTACTTGTTCCCAAGATTTAATGTATTTTGTACGATAAGTTCATGCTGATAAAAAGTAATGAGCACAGGTAGAGACAATATAAACAGTGGTATAGTTAAGAAAATCAATAACGTTGCATATTTCAAACTTTTAGGTTAGTAATGCTGAATTAGTAAAGTATACACATACATCACAAAATTCCTCAAACACAAAAACCTAAACCTAAGAAGCCTAAATGCTCTTAAGCACTTTTGATGAGGAATAACTCTATGCGTAGTGACCCATCCTAGGCAATTACAGTGATGCATGGTATGTGGCATCTGATTTTTATTTACATTCTTTATTTGCATTTTCTCATTATTTTTAGTGTATGCAAAACTGATTCTATATTTATCTATGTTTTCCAATTTTAGACAAGTTCTAGGTCTTTGATGTGTTATTTATATTCAAAAATGAGAATGTATTTTGGCTGATAATATTATATTTGAAGTTCTGGGGAAAGTAATCTATAGAAATATTTACTTTAATGAGAAATCAAAGTAAAAATATGCAAAAACAACTTTGTTCGGTAGCTTTTGTTAGTGTAAGGGCATTTAAATTATGAAGATCAACTAAAAAACAATAAAGCATTTCTTTATTTCTTCTTCTATCTTCAAACATGTAGTTTTCACCTGTGGCCCAGAACTTACCCTTTTTCTGTTGCCGTTTAACTAATAATAGTCAACAGAACACAGAATGATGCGGCCAGTGGTGGAGTGGTGAATGCCTAAGGATGTTCTGACTTGGAAAGTGTACTTTTCCTTTGTTAGGAAGTCGAGCAAATAACACTTTAAAATATATAATTTACAAGACCTAATTAATCAATCATTTATATTCAGGTGATGAAAGTGCGTACTGCAGAACAGAAAGCTAAACCACGCATGAAAGTAGAATTTAATAAATTGCTTTCAGCATCATCCTGTTGGTGGCCCAGGAAACAAGGACTTATCTGAGGTGTCCAAATTAATTTGGAGCAAAGGTGAAATTCTCTCGGAAAGGCTACACAGGGGTAATGAGCAGTTTCTCCCATGCCTTGACTTCAAACATAGGAAAGGGTCTAGTTCCTTCAAAAACCCAAAAGGAGTCAATGGCTTCCTACTTCGCAGCTCCACATTCTCACAATTCATCTTCCTCAGTAACATTGCAACATGATTCAAATAGCCTTGCTATTAATGTGATGTATTATGATTACTTATTTAGCATCTCAAGTAGTGATAAATTATTAAAATAAAGGAATTATTCCCACACTTATTTATTCATAGTATTTTGCACCTGTACCATTACATTAAGTGTTGTTCTGAGGCGTCTCAATTTGAGGTTGCTGGAGACATTTATATTTGAGAGAAACTGCACAATATTGACATCTTTCAAAGGATCATTAAGTATTATTAAACATATATTTTGATATCAGAAACCAAAGCACAGCTCACCGAACCCCAATCTTGGAACACAAAACAATCAGTCTTATACAATAGTCCAAGCTAATGTCAATGCTATAGTTTTCCAGTTTTAAGGAAAATTGCTATTGAAAATTATATGGACCACATGGCAGTTCTCCAGAGCCCCAGTGGTTAGTCTCTGCATATCTCATGACAGTTTTGATTAGAAAACAATTATTTTTTATGTATAGCAGCTTGTATTCTATCTTTTTTTTTACATTGCCAATTTTGTCCATTGAAGATGGAAATAGTAAGAAAATGAAATAGAGTAAGAAAATGGAAGTATCAATTAAACATTTCAAATCAATCTAGGGCACAGGTCAAGGCCAGCTGAGACTCCTGAGATTCTGTCAGCTGAGGAGTGCAGGCAGCCACACAGAACAACATACATGAGGTCAGGCACAGTGAGATACAAAGCGCTACCCAGAGGTGTGCAGCAAGTATGGCATGTCATCTCAGGGCCATGACCCTGCGAGCTCTAGCCCAAGCTCGGGGCATCAATTTTAAATGTAACAAAATTGGGTATGATATCTATAAGCAACATGCAGCTCTGTTTTAGACCACTGGAGATGCTATTTGATGTAAACTTTTATTTCGCAATCCTGCATCAACATTCTGGACCTGGCTAAAGAATTAGGTGTGATTTGTTAACTTTGTTTGCTGGATCTTTTTTAATGTGTTAAGGTATAACTTAAATCATTGAACAACTTTAGGGTATTTTGCGATATTTTTCCAAATGGATTTGCCAAAACCTAAATGTGATATTAGAAAGTTTCTACTTGCAAAAACAACTACCATTGCTTATTCAGCAAAACCCAAAGTGGTGGTTCTCATAGGAATTATTATCTTAGTGATGTAAAGCCGCTAACATGGGAGAGTCTGTGTCTTACTATTTACCTGTTTTATTAAAGGACTGTGAAATTTGAGGGATTTTTTAAAAAAATTTGAGACTGTTACTACAAAATAATGAGAAAAACCTACTGTGAAAGAAAACTGTCCTAAAAGTAGATGCCTTTAAAAATTGAAAGTACTAACATTACCTTCCTTAAGAAAGAAGCAAACATCACAAAAATGTTTCAAGAAACTCTGAGTAAGATGTGGTACTTGGTGTTGATAAGAAATACCTTCAATTTAAGAGTAATTCTCACTGTTATGATTGGATAACTAATGAACTCAAAAGAAAAATAAAGCAAAATTAAGTTCACATGAAAAGGAATATCACCAGTGGTACATATAATATAAGAATCTTATAATTCCCAGATGAGTATTTGCTCAAGTGACAACAGGAAAATGTTAAAATGCTGTTTGATTACAAATTAAACATTACATATCTTTAATTGGCAATATGACATATTTTCACAAATATGTTGCATGATTTTGACCATTTAGCACTGTTTAATCATATAGTTGAACTGATATTCAACATCATACAAAATCATAACAGACTTCAGAATATATCACTTACCAGAAAAATCTAAATCTATCTATCTATCTATCTATCTATCTATCTATCTATCTATAATTTACTGTTCTGTAACAACATGGTTTTCTATAATTAGCATTTTGAGTAGACTAAGAAATTCTTTGCAGTCCAATGAGACATTCAGACCAAGTTAGAACTGTGATACAAACAACACTTGTGGAAGAAAGCATCAATTACTTTAATATGCTCCTTATTAAGTTAGTAAGAAGGACACGAACATGATGTTAGAACTTATCCTTATGACCGTATGTACAAAAGGAATGGTCAAGAGAACTGGTTCTGATATCATATTCTCAGGTTTTAACAAAACCAGATCTTCCAAATCCAGTTCATACAAAGTCCTTTACCTTATTTGTTCTTAAATGCCAGTGGATTTGTGAAACTCAAGATTCCATAATTTTTTTAAAATGATATTTCATGCATCACTGAAAATTATCTAATAGATGTGATTCTTGTACTGTACAGTAAAATTTGCAATTAAAAGTATTTTGTAAAAACTACTTATAACTTTACCTTCCAAACAATGCAAGGTAAGCATTTCTAAAACTTTTATTGAATTTCTAGTAATGAAAAGTGAGAAAAGTGAGTCAAATATTTTTATGTATGTGTCTTATTCAACACACAAAACTAGGATTTTGATTCAGAGATTGATTCGTTATCTTGATTAGCTTAGACTTGAATACCTCACCATAATGTCTAGTAATTTAAGAAGAATAAAGGAGATCTAGATGATAGATAGGAAAGTATATGATGGTAGATAGAGAGAGATGGATAGATAGAAAAAGAGATGAGCAGGCACACACAAAATAGAGCAAAGATAGTTGACGAATTAGAAGAATATCAAGGAATTCATGCTGCTCCTACAGCTAGCAGTCTAAATTGGAAGTTATCTCCTACAAAAATCTAATTTTCACATTGCAAAAAAACCTATCAAAGTTATTAATATATTTTCTCCGTTTATCCCTAATAAATCCATTTCCTGTCCTTTACACCTCATAGTATGCCTTTTTGGGTGATTTCAATATGAGTAGCTGGAGGTATACTGACATTACCACTAAATTATTTGTGACAGCAGCTGTAGATTAATACAAATGTCTTTTCCCCAAGGGCATGCTTCTGAAAATCAAACAGCAAGAACGAAGAGCTAAGAATCTTGTGTTGTGCATGTGAAGAAATTATAAATGGTAACTCTGCAAACTCCCTTAGTATTAAAGATGGCACTATCATTTCAGTTTGGATAAGAATTGTACCCTATAAAAAATTCAGAAATATTGAATAATACTTCTGCAATTTTGTATTAAGAATTGTCCAGGAAGGGATGGTTTTAAAAATGATGACATTATTATTTATTTTCTACTCCCATTATTGAGTGAATGCATAAAAATCTTACAACTTTTTAGTGTGTCACAGGAGGTCCAGTCAAGAACCTTTTCTCTAACCTATACCGTCTGAAAACCTTTAGTTTTTTTTTTTTTTTTAATTTTGAGAGAACGTCTTTCCAATTTGATAAGTTTCCCAGGCTGAGCCAAAATTTGTGCTCCCACTTCCTCAGCTTTATTGAGTGCTATCTAATTCTGAGTGGGGATATAAAATGAAGAATAGAATTTATATTTACTCCTCACACCTAAATACCAAAACAGGGAAGGGCTTGTTATGTGTGTGTATATTATTGCATATACATGTGTACACATTGTTATTGTTACGTACTTGTCAGAACGTCAAAATAATTAAGAAAAGCAGATTATGCATGACTGATGATGGCAGTGTGTTTTCAATGAAGAATTTCAATTATTTTTTGTGGACAAGTTGTCATCCACCCTCACACCAGCATATATACACCTGCAGACCAGAAACCCACCTGCGCATTTAGTGCCACTTAATGCTAACTGTATGTGTGAAACAAATGAAAACTGATTATACAAAACATAGTTTATCATGCCCACTATGGATATAGTAAGACACAAAATATTTAAACATCATTTCCATAAGTAATCCTCCTGAGTCCCAAAGTAAGTGTAGACCACATTGTGAATAGGAAAATAAAAATACCTTTTAATATATGTGAATTTTATTTAGATGTGAATATGCGAAGAATTTTCTTATTCATACTGTGTAATTATCATCTTCTACTTTATAACAAGTTGTTTTGATCAGATTCACAGTAATAAGTGTTTCTGTATAAAAAAAAAAACTCTACAAGTTTTAGTTAATACTTGTTTTAATACATATCGTTACCATTAAAAAAAGTTTTGAAGTTGACAATGGCACTGTTTTAAAGGTATTAGACTGCAATCTGGTGCAACCATTATGGAAAGGAATCTGGAGAGTTCTTAGAAAGCTGAGAATAGAAATTCCATTTGATCCAGCTACTTCTCTACTGGGCATGTTCCCAAAAGAAATAAAGTCAACATACCAAAAAGACACATGCATATCTATGTTTATAGAAGCACAAGTCATAATAGCCAAATCTTGGAAACAACCCACCTGCCCATCAATAGAAGTATGGCTAAAGAAGATGTATCTATACACAATGGAATCTTATACAGCCATAAAGAAATACAGATATGTAGACTTTGAAGGAAAATGGGGCCATCTGGAGTCAAAAATGCTCAGTGAAATATACCAAGCACAAAAGATGGACTAGAGATGCATGTTCCTTTTATGTAATGCACAAAAATAATGACATAGATGACCCCAACATGAACAGCAAGGTAGAGAGAGGCACAATAATAGGACAGTGGGGACTCGAGAAAGAGAGGGCCACCGAGGCTCACTGATACCTCAAACCCCCTGACTCCAATGTGTCTTAGAATTTGAAATTTATGTATTTACAGAATTAAAGTATGAAACAAACACACTGGCGTTAATCCTACTTATGTAAAATTATGCCTGTGTGTAAATTATATATGTATGTTTACATATATATATATATATATATATATATATATATATATATATATATGAAAAAAGAGATATCTGTAAATCTGACTACCAAAATGTTAGCGATGAATCTAAAGCATTCTTAACACATTCATCTCCTAAATTGTTCATTCTTTTTCAGAGAGTGATTATGTTGCATGGTCATTTGTGGGTTCTTAGCATATATGGCTTCAAGCATATACCATCCCTTGATAAAGAACAGTAAAATGTAGAAAAACATTTTATATAGGGTGTCATGTTTTATAATTAATACAAGATACTATAAACAAATGAATAATTATTTTAATGGTATTGGATATTTAAAAAAACTTTTAATGAAATCTCACATCATATCCCATATGAATGTTCAATACTGATATTAACTGATTTTTTGAGATTAGTCTTTTTTCTTTGTTTAATCAAGGACAAATTATTAAAGGCAATCTATTCTATATTGCAGAAATAATAACTATACAAAATAACTGTGAACTGCTGGCATGAGTATGTTGTTCGTACTATGTGTTCATATTCACAAAAAAAAAAACCAAATCCAATTTACATTAATCACCTAACTGTATTGTATCTGTATTGATAGTGATTTTAAAGTAAACAAAATCAGAACAACTTCTACAAAAGTAATTTCAAAAGGACACAAAATGTGTTATTCAAAGAAGGTACTCAATACACATTTATTCAAAACAAAGAAAAATATAAATAACTCCAAAATATATACAAATGTGTCATTCTATCAAATGCTATAAAACTAGAGTAACAAGAATATTATACAATAGAAAGAATATTGTAAATAAAAGAATAGCACATCAGAAACTGAATTTAGATTGAAAATTATATTTTTAGAAATTGTTTTGCCTATAATTTTCTTCATTTTAATAATTTTAAGAAATGAATATTTTAAGGTTGTTATATTTTGATGCTTACTAGAGCTGAGTGTTTCTGCTCCTCTGAAACTTATATTGCAATTCAATTTCTAACTGTGATAGAATTTGATAGGCTTTTAGCTCGTAAAATCAGGGGTCTGATACATGAGATTGGTGTGATTTAATGAGCGTCCCAGTGAGTTCTTTTATACTTTTTTCACTGGAAGAATTGACACTTAAGTCATCCTAAACAGAATGTCCTAAGAACTGGACTGCAAAGTCTGGGATGGTTTGGTGTCTGATAGAAATGGAGACTGTGGGAAGTTATGAGGAAAGGGAAACTTTCACATTGCTGGTGGGACAGTAAACTGGTGCAACCACTATGGCAAGCAGTATGAATATTCCTCAAAAGATTGAAAATGAATGTTCCACGTGATCCAGTGATACCTCTTCTGAATATCTTTTAAAAAATTAAAATCAATATGTAACAGAGATGCACATATATTCTTGTTTACAGCAGCACAACCAGCAATAGATAAAATTTGGAAGACACTGAAATATCTATGTAAAGATGAATGGATACATAGATGTGATATAAGTACACAGTGCAGTAGTACTCGCCCATAAGAATAAACAAATTTGAGGCTTTCATGAGTAGATGGTAGCAACTTATAACCACCAGGCTTAGTGAAGTGAGTCAAGTGTAGAAGATTAAACGTTCCATGTTTTTTTCTAATATGAGACATCCAGAATAGGGACGTGTTATAAAAACAAATGGCTGTGAGAGATGGACCTGGGGAGAGAAACGGACGACAGCCAAAAATTGCGAAGGAAAAAGATTATAATGTTGATGCTGTATATACGTGCATTAAATACTCATGCTCATTGTAACTTTTATGTTTTGCATATAGATAATTGCATATATGGCATATATATATATATATATATATATATATATATATATATATATGCATATTTATCAAAAAATAAAAAATACATCAACTAAACTGCACTGTAGGAAAAATTACCATGTCACCGTGTATATTATATTCAAAATCCACATAAATAATCTTTCACCTAACTATTGCACAAATTCAACACTGTCGTATGTGAAAACTACATACGTCTTTCTTTTAAAAATACTGTATGTAACTTATTGTAAAAGGTTTGTCTTTTGCATATTCTAATTTTAAGATTTTCAGTTTACAATGTAAACCATCTCTTGTATTTCAAAGAAACAATCCTATTATAACTGTCAATAAAAAGTGAAAAAGTTTTTTTTCTTTCTTTCCTTCTTTCTTTCTTTCTTTCTTTCTTTCTTTCTTTCTTTCTTTCTTTCTCTCTTTCCCTTTCTTCCCTCCCACCACCCTCTCATCTGCCCTCCCTCCCTGCCTTTCTTTCCTTCCTTTCTTCCTTTCTTCTTTTATTCTTCCTTATTTCTTCCTCCCTTCCCTCGTAGATTCTCTTCTTGGTCTTTTTTTTTTTTTTTTTTTTCATTTTTTTTCAAAGCCCAGAAATCTAAAGCCTTATTCAGGAAGACCACAAGTTTAAGCCCATGCTAAGCAAGTTAGTCAAAGCCTTTGTACAAATAAAAACTATTAAAAGACTGAAGATGCATTAATAGGTCAGTGCAAAAGGCCTGACCTCAATTCCTACTAGTAGGGAGTGTGCATAGAAGGCCACAATTTGCCTTTTTGAGCTTTGTACTTGACCAATCAGATTCTGTTATGTATTTCTGTTTTAATATTTCATATTTTTGAAGTGGAAATGACTTTTTGAAGTGAAAATGGCTAGTCTATACCTGTTAAATAGTTACATTTTGGAAATACCTAATTTGTTTGATTTCAAGGGCCCAATGGTGGAGAGAAATTTGCCTCAAGGTGAATCATACCTTGGGTTAATTCCTGCCTTAGATTATACTTACATGAGACAATAAAATATACCCTAATGATGTTAAGATATGTCTCATAGTTCTGCTACTACTGGGATGCAATAAGTGTTTTCTTCTTGTGGGAAGGATTTTTGGTTACAAGCTGAGAACTCAATGATATGAATGCACGTACTCTTAATATTTAGAAGGCAAGTCTAAGATGACATTAACTTTCTGTCAGTAGTAAAAAATCACATTTGTCAATTTGAGTCACGTTTGAACCAACATTTTTATATATAAGCATTCTTAGAGTTGTTTAATAGTCCTTTTTTGCCCAATGGCATGTCTTTTCTATCAATTTATAATGGAGCTAGTATAGTAAATACCTATATGATCTTTATATCTTTGTTTCATGCCTTCAAATTAAATTTTGAGAAATTTCGATTCATGGAAATAAGTATTTCTTACTCTCTTTCTCCATGAAGAATTTCTTCAAGAAGAGCGTCTCAATCATAAATTTAGCCTTTAATTAGGAGAACATCAGTCTCTTTTATACGTTTTGATAGATTTATGGCTCCCACTCTGGAAATGAAACAAATCGTGTGAAGCTAATCTTCCTAGCAGGAATAGGCCTCTAGAACAGGACAAATGAAAGACATTTAAGTAATAGGGATTCCCTATGTTCTTCATCAGATGTGTGGGGATGTGTTTAATTAAGGAAAAGCACTATGTGATGTGAAACAGAAGCTCATTTTAGATGCTGAGCATGTCTCAAATTCCTCAAAACAGTGTGTGTGTGTGTGTGTGTGTGTGTGTGTGTGTGTGTATACAGTAATTCAACCTTGTCACTTAACCTTTACTTTTTTAAAGAATAACTTTGATAGGTAATCATTTTTAAGATGGTAAACTAATTTTTCAACATCTCTAACATAAAATGTTAGAAAGGGTTAGAGAAATGCACAGTTTGTTAGCACTAATATTTATAAATTATGCGAGGACATGTATGAGCCTTCTCTTTGCTTTCCTCCCATCATTCATTTAATTACCTTTCAAAAGGGCACAATCAGACATCCAAAGAACATTGCAGCACTTGTGCTGTGATGAAAACGAAGGATCACTAAGGCATCATTTAAAGCATTTAAATAGTGGAGGATTGAAACAAACTGGAATGCAATATGGGAGAGATGACGCTTAATTCTAATATAAATGTTAACAGTGTCATTTTATGAATTCTGTGTCTTCTTAAAGTGCTAGGGTCAGCTAGGAATCTTTTCCAAATCTGATTACTTTCCTTCAAAAATTGTATATGAGAATTATCTGAGATTCAGTAATTTTATGCATAATTGAGGTCATTAAGATATATATATATATATATATATATATATATATATATATATATATATATATATATGTTATTTTTAAAAAAATATATTTCTGCATAGAACCTGATAAAGTTATTAATGAAATCCATACTACTGCCTTTCCTTGAAAAAAATTGTTTTAATGTCATAGTAATAAAATTCAATGTCCAGAATAGGTAGAATTTTTAGTTATTTTTGTAAATCTATGCAACTTTAAGTTACTGCTCTACTCACCTTTCCTAACACAGCGGTTGTACAGCCTACAGCAGTGAATCTAACTGCAATTCTGCAATGGGTGTAATTTAATCTCACACACCAGATTATCTTGGGCAGTCTGGTGTGTGAGATTTATGCCCTTTTGTATATATGTGCACACACGTCCTCAGACATCAGTATGTTCCTTGTTTTCATATTGCTATATTTCTTACATGGAACTAATTTATGACACTGAATAATTATCTCAATGGTATTCATTTGCTTGTCTTATTAGCTGATTTAAATATGTACATCCATAAACTTCAGTATTCACTTGGATTTACTTTTTTCCTACATACTACTTACAGAGTTTTCAGTATGCAGAAAAAAAACAGACAAATATTTGTTTCGTTCTTCTCCTTCCTTGCTCTTTCACACATGAAACTTCCTTTTGGGATCTATCCATTTTGTTTTATTTTGGCAATCTTTTCCAGAAGAAATTTTAAGTATGATTACAAATTTAACCCTACATAATAGTATGTATTTCTCAAGGCTGAAAATTAAAGTTTTTCCACACCATTGATACCATTATAAAACTTGAAATATAAAGGAAACTTTTTAAATACTCTTAGTAAATGTAAATGTAAAGTACACGCCCACATTTTAGTTGTTTAATATCTATTCCTCCATAGATTTGTTGCTACAATGTTATATATTCTCTTTTTTCTCTTTCTTCCTGTCTCTCTTTAAATGAGAAAAATTCTAACTTAAGATACTAATTTGTTTTTCAATTTTCACTCATTTAATCCCTGTAATATAGAATATTGTTTCAGATTTCTTATTTTTTAATCTTTGTATTTTGCTTCAATGCAGCTCGTGATAATAATGACATAAATGCAAAGAAACAGGAAAAACGTGGTGTCTATTGTAAGCCAAAGAGTTTTGTTAAGAAAAAGTTGCCCTAGACAGATTAAAACAGTTCAGTGATCTTCATTACAGATAACTTCTTGATATCTTTACACTGATGTATTTTTAAATTAAAAAACAGCAATGCCAAAAGAAAAAGAAATGAACAAATGATTTGCATATAGAAATCCAAAAATGTCTTCTGTATTTAGTAGTAATTGAAACAACTGAAAAAACCCTTTACTCCAAAAGCAAGAGTAGATTTAAAAAAATAAATAAATAAACGTTGCTACTTGTTTTTTTCCACCAAGTTACCACTGCTGAGTTCACGCAAAGTTGCTACTTAGGATGTTTCCATGATAAGGATCTTCAAGACTGCTACTTTTTCTTCCAGTATCCTACAGTTTCTTCAGGTCCGGTGACTTTAGGAAATGTTAGAAAACCTTTAAACTGCAGACATACCATGACTTTTATTCTTCACTAGTGTAATTAAAATAATAATTAAGCAATAATAATTCAATATGCTCTATTCAATTTGAAATACGATCTTACAGATAATTTTGCCCTTGCATCATATATGTTGCATAAACCTTTCCCCATGATACTGATTTTAATCATTTTGAAATAAAATGAGAGTCATTTTCACTTTTTTCGAGAAATATTTGACTTGTTTTTGAAAAACATTAGAATTTAGACCTTGTCTGAGTAAAACTACTGTATCTATGATGAGCTTTCATTTGGTTTTATTAGCATTTTTAGGACACATCAGTCATTCTGTTTCCTTCTAATTGTTTTGTATTTGCATATAAAGATCTTTGTTGTTCTTGATTCTTATTTCAAATGAATGTTCCAGTGCAAAAATAAATGTAAATTCTCTAATGAAAATTCATGTGAACAATTTGTCATAAGAAGAATAAAAACAATAATATTATAGTTCCTCACAGGAGGGAAATACTTCACAATGGTGCTAACTTTTTATTAGGGTCTATTATAGTTTTCCACATTGACTTCATGTAAACTTGACTGTAAATTGTCTTTATTTTTTCATCATTTGAATTACAGATTTTGTGCTAAGTCAAAATTGAGTATGGTTGCTCCATAATGTTAAAAAATCATCTTCCCTGAATGCCATCCCAAATGGCAATATGAACTACATGCTATCACCTACTGTGACCATCAACCCATATGAAAAGTATAAGCGAATCAAGTGCAGAGCTCCAGCATTAAACAGCTAAGTCACTTTCGCGGACACTGTCACTTGTAATAGATACAGATAGATTACAGATGGATAGATGGATGGGTACATAGATAGGTAATAGGTAGATATCCATTGCTTCATATATAATTAAAAACAGTTGATAAAATAGTTGTAAATGTAAAAACAATGTATTAAGAAATAGAATATGTTGTCTTGGAGAAACAGGAGATATTCTGTCAAAAGAGTTATGGAAGATATCATTTGAAATTTCAAATTAGTGTGATATAGTTGTGGGTGGTAGTGACAGGAATAAAACAAGGTTCATATAATGGTATAGATTATTGATACTGCCTGGTGAGCATACAAAGATTTAAGTATATTTTCCTACTTATGCATTTGTTTGAAATTTATTTTAGAAAATGGTTTAAATGACAGAGATCTTATCTGTGTGTTAGCTTAAAGAATTAGATGAGGGGCTTTTCTCTCAAAAAGAGTTGTACACAAAACATTCTTGAATTTTGATAGGAACTTCTGAACACAGATTTTTTTATTGACAATTCAAATTTTGCGTGATGAGTGTTCTCAAAATAAGTCTCTCGGCTTTGAACACTGTTGTCTAGGATCATCTCCTTATTAATACAAAAGAGATTCATTTATGTAGCAAAAGTAGCTTAGGTTCCATCACAGGAATGTAACAGTTTGTGTCTGAAAGTTCAGGAGAGATCGGAGCAGTACATATCTGTCCGTCCAAGTAGAAAAGACAGATGAAAGAGGCGTCAGGGCACTGTGTCTACTTGAGACAGCTACTCCAAACTTTTAAATTTAGGAAAGAAATTAGTATTGAGTAAACGACTTCGCTGTTTTTAATTTTTTTTTGTTTCTTTTGTGCTATTTTTGAGTAGTATTAAGTGGCTACATTTACTTTCTTGGAAGACTTGAAAATAGAGCTGTTGAGTGACTACAATGTGTAGCTGAAACAACTATGAAGAGAGAAAGAACAGATCAAATTTTCTGCGTCCAACGTGGTGAAGACATGTCCTTCTTGAAACATAACTTGTTTGTATCAACTAATTCTGCTCAAATAAAATATTCCCTGGCTTGGGAAAATAATGAAAACGTTGATTAAAAAAAAGATTTAAAAATTGGGCTTCCAGATTAACGGTTTCATATTATTTTTATGGCACCTAATTCTCCCCTTATTTCCTGTCTCTTATGAAGTAGAGGCAACATGACTCCCTACTCACCCTCAGGCATAACCAGACTCTTGGGATATAATATAATAGGGACTGATTCTAGAAGAGGAATCTGTCAATTTGAAAGCTCACATCCTGTCGCCATTAGGCTTGAGGCTAATGTATCAGTCTTTCCAAGACATCTGCTCTCCTTATTAAGAATTTATCCCTCTCTTGCCATGTTAATAGACACCTTCCCTCTGATGAGTACACATCGCAGCTCCAGACCACTCAATTTACATCTCGACTTCATGCCTCCCATGGTAGTGTCCTGGCTGCCTTCCCAGACTGTGTTATTGGTGACCCTGTTGTTCTCCTCTTTAAATACAAAGTTAATTATGACTTGTTGGTGCCTCTAATGACATCGGATGACCTTTTGAGACATCATATACTCCCTCGCTAAATCTTCCAACAAGTAGGCCAGACTCCATGAAATAGAATATCTTCTTTAAAAACAACAAATGTAGAGTAGACCAAGGCAGCAAAGCTGAGTGTCGCCTTGTCACACAGTGAGTTCATAGACTGAGAATTTATTTAATTGTATGTGTGGATTGTCAGGGTTAAATAACTTGTTATTCTAAGAGAATGGCAAATTCATTTCTAATTAGCACATAATAAGAAAAATATGAGCAAAATGATAAGTCAGAGTATTTTACAGTGCTGCTGGTTACTTTTTTTTAAGTTTTAGATCTTTCTAAAATTAAAATATACCTGCTCTGCACTAGCTTCATTTTACCTCTTAAGTTGATTTAAGTTAACTTGTTCTTGGGACTTTTTATATAATGAATAATTTTAGGAAAGTATATTTAATTTATTACAATAAATTCTAAAGTCCCAATACATGCATTAAATTATAATGTACATTTGTAGCCATAAGCTATATTTTCTTACATGATATAAGTTATGAAATACAGCTGGTAGTACATTTAATACATTTGTTCTTTTACATATGGTATGCACATATATGTGTTTGGTAAATCTCAGCATAATATTTGTCATTACATTCAATATACTTCTCAAAAACATTCAAAGTATTTGTATATATACATACAGATAGAGAGATACACACACACACACATACACACACACACGCACACACACACACACACACACACACACACACACACATCTTGGGGCAGGAGGAATGGCATAGCAGCTAAATCGCTTGCCTCCCAAGTGCAAGGATGTAAGTTTGATTCCCAGCACCACAAAAAGCTGAATGTAATGGTGCACAATTTTACTCCCAGCACTTGGAGGCTGAGACAGGAGGATAATTCTGAGTCCAAGGCCAGCCTGAGCTACACTGAGAATTCAAGACTAGCTTGGGTAACAGAGCAAAACCTTATCTGAAAAAATAATTTTATGTATCTATGGATATATATCTATATGTCCAATCAAAAAATATAAGTATATTTACCATTTATGCAAAATACTGTTGTACTGTTGAGTCTGACTTTAGAAGGTCATAAAAATTAAGTGTTTAATGTTGTTGTTAACTGGAATCATATTTATTATTATTAATATATTTGAATACATTATTCATATTTTAATTAATGAGAAAAATCATAAATCTACTTTTCCAAGAAATTCTATTTACTTTGAAAGTTAATATATACAAAGGATGATATTTTAATTTAGACTAACAAAACTCCAAATACAAGAAGAAACTATCAAATTAATTTCATAGTAAAAAAACTAAAATATGTAAATATAAATGAATTTTAAGATATTTTAAAGTGGAAAAAATTGCAAGTTTCTTTCACAATACTTTCAGGACTTGTGAGACTACATCACATGAGAGGTAGCTCTAAAGCCTGCTGTGTTTGCCACCTCAGTGCTGAGAATTATGGTCCTCACCTTCCATGGCCAATAATAACAGCAATATGGACCATGAATACTCTGTCACCATGGGTTTGACATTAATGGCTGGAGTGCCTGGTGTGTTAGGCAGCCCCTCAACAATTAAAATCTCTGCTTCTTCCTTCTTGTGAACTTTATTTACTAAATGCACAAAGCTTAATGAGAAAAAAATGATAAATAACTAAGTCTTCTTTTATCCATCTGAAAGAGCTTTATGTTCCTGCAATGTTACTAAGTCAAGTTAATATTACCTATACATATATGCAGAGAAAAAAAAATTCACTTTTTTCTTTTAATGAATGGTTTCACTAAGATTTTACATATTGATTATGATCAGGATAGGTGTTGGTATGCACATTGAACTTACCTCGGAAATGGTACTCATAACACATATCTGACCCAACAGAAAAAGAAAGATAACTAACACAAGTATTTGTATGGCAAATAAGATATGTTCGATAAATAAATGAGTCAAGAAAATACTGATTCAGAAATAAATGGAATGAAATTTATCGGTAATTTTATAGTGACAAAAGTCAGAAATCTCCTTGCTGACCAACACAGATTGATTTCAAGTTATGAGAGTAGATACAGCTCATTTAGGATCTTTTGCCGGTATTTTTGAAAGTAAACAGGAGAAAAGTGAAAACACGCTGTATTAGTTAAAATGGAATCAATAAAAGTTGAATACTGTCTTTCCTAAGAAGATATCCTGTAGTTTCGTTCTCTTCCTAAAGACCAGCACATTCATTTAGTAACCATATTAATTTTCTATTGCTTCTGTAAGATGTGACCGTAGACTTGGGATTTGAAAAATAATAGAAATATATTGTTAGCTCTGGATTCAAAATTTCTACACAGATCTCACTAAACAAAAATGAGGGTGTTGGACTGTGGTGCAACCTTCTGTAGATTGCAAGAGAAACAGTTTATCTTTCTGCTTGCCTGATGCTCTTCTTGGCTCATGGCCCTTCCACCATTTTCAAAACAAATGGTATAACATCACAAAATCTTCCAAAATTTAACTGTCTTTATTCTGCTTAAATTACAAGGACACTTGTAGCTACATTAGTCTACAAGGACAATTAAAATAACCAGTATGATATTAACCACGAGTGCAAATATCATTTTACCAGGCAAGATAACATATTCACAGTTTTTAAACACCAGGAGGAAGATCTTTGTGTCATTACATGTTACCCTGCCAGCTGTCATTATTTCAAAGTATTCTGGTATTAAAGAAATACATACAAATTTTAAAACTTCGTTCTTCTTTATTGAACTCATTTTAGTGGTCTTTTTATTATCAACATTTTTTTCTTCTTAGAATGTTCAATGTGAGACTCTCACAACAGAAGCTTTAAACAAAACAAAAGTCATGTCATATGCGCCTAAATTGAATGTATTTTCAAGAGAATGTGATCACATAACTCAATATTTTTCCATTATCATGTATCTATGACAGAGCTCATTGGATTTCCCACCTGGTGCCAGGGATCAGGTTGAGTTAAACGTTATTGTGTAAGGATGGTGTGTGTACCAGAAAGGGGTTTTTCTCATAAGATAGGTTGTTGGAGGATGGCTTTGAAATGGCCAGCAGATATAGGGAGTGAGCTGGGAGCAAAGCTCCGCCTCCTAATCTGTCAACAGAGACATTAGAACCTACTAGGCTAGGTGCACCTGACAGGAAGAAGTGGAGTTTCATTACCTACTCAGCTCATCTTTCCTGGAATCCCCTTCTTCTGAGGCCTGGAACTGGAACCCTTCAGTGCAGGTGGCCTGGAGGGCCCTGATGAACACTTTCTCTGCATGTCTATCAGTCATTCCAACAGAGTTCATTGCACAAAAAAGCAATATTGCCATTAGCTATCTTTATCTACAAACTATTTAAAAGTGTTTCATGAAGAATACCAACTCTCATTCCAGGAAGCTTTGTGGTTGTTCTTCACATAGCTTCTCTAAATTCTACAAACTAAGACACACATATTTAACCATGTGGCAAAGACATTCATAAACTGTAAAAAATAGGAAAGGAGGTTCAGATATTGAAATTTCTACAGTTAATATTTCTTGTTATCGTTTCTGTTGTTCTATTTTAGAAACTCTCAGTCTCCTCTGATGACAGCCAATAGATGTTTTGCATATATTTCTCTAGAAGTTAAAGCACTGAAGTGAAAGGCTTTTACTATCATTGGAATGGCAAACAATGAACTATTCCAGCAAAAGTAGGTAAACAGTTATAAATGCATGTCAAGTTTAGTTCAGAGAAGAACTATTAAATGTTTTTAAGCAATAAATATAGCACAGTGTAATCTTCCAACTCTATGTAAATATCAAATGCAAAGTGGGCACTTTGATGGCAGATTATCCTGGCTTTGTTCATAAATTATTTCAAGAAACATGAATGTGTTGCTTACTTTCTGACAAGTATTGTATTAGGACAGAAGCTAACAAAGCAGACAATTTCTCTAACACAATGGAGGATGTCATTAAGTGATCTTGCTTGTTATAGGAAAAGCTCCAATACCTGTATGTCCCCTTTCAAAAGAATAATTTGTGTGCAGCTGGCACCATCTCAGAGGAAGAGACTTCTCAGATGAAGGCCGTGTGAGAATGCATCTGCCTCAGAGAAGTTGGAAATATCACGAGTTAGCAACACAGAGACTTATGGAGCACGAATGGCATTGGAAGGGGGCCTAGCCAACGGGGGACCGACAAGGCGCTTACTGTAAGAAACAGAGAGCGGAAAGAGCAAATTCTCAGTTAGCAAGAGGGAAATTAGAAAAAGAGTCCAGACAACACAGTTGTGAAAAATCCATCTAACAAGAGTGGATTAGAGTTTCCTCTATTCTTCAGTTTTTGGTCATCTGTGTCTTGTTTTCCAACAAGGTTTATGATATATTTCTTAAAAATATTACTTTTCAAGTATGCAATACCATTCATCTTGCAAAGTAAACCAACATACAAGATATGATTTAGAAATAATCCTCAATATTTTAGAGCTCATTGGATAATAGTAAATAAAACTGTCTAATGCTTAATTTATATCCCAATATTTTATGGAGGATAAAACTATGATTTTTCTCTCTCACAAAGAACAAGTCCAAAATAGTACCCTACTAAAACAAAAACTTATATCTGATCACCATTTGTTATTTTTAATCTAATTTTCTAATTTAGGAGGTTGTCTACATTATAGACTTCTCAGAAATATTGATAGTGGATATGTCTGACAATGTATTTTAGGAAAATATAAAATAAAAGTACACAAAAATGATCAATAATTTTTTGTTGAATGATGGACAGCTTTGACTATTTTAATTAATTCTAGAAACAGGAGTAAGTAGGTTTCTAATACAAAATTTTTTTCTAAAATTTTGTCATATTTTCATTAAATTCTCAGAAATTCTTGCTCTTGTTTTGTTCTACTTAAAAAGAATGTCAAAATAAAATTGTGCTTTTAAAAAACCTTATTCCTTGAATTACACTGAACGGGAGGTTCTAATCAATGTTACTTCTGGTAAAATATGGATAACACAATTCAACATTGTGTGGTGGCTTGTACTTCTATGGTAGAGGACTTGCTTGGCATGACTTAGGTGTGGGATTTATTTCTTGGAATTAGAAAATAAATAAAGAAAAAGAGAGCAGGGCAGAGGGAAGAAGAAATGGATAAAGGTATAGGAAAATACTGTATTTTGAAATTTAAAAGAGTCATTTCTTGATAAATAATAATTTTCAAATTTTAAACAATTTATTCAATAGATTTAAAGAAAAATTGAAACAAATCACCTAAATCCATTCAATATTTAATATTAGTGTTAAGTGTGTGTGTGTGTGTGTGTGTGTGTGTGTGTGTGTGTATGTGAAGCTAACGCACATATTATCTTCAAACTTAAAAAACAGTACTTTCTTATGCATTTTCATTGTGCTAAGGTTTTATTGTACAGCATAGCTTCAAGTAGTTTATTCTGGAAGAATTCTATTCATGGTCTTTCCCAGTTTTTGCTAAGTTTCTGCATCTCTTTTAATCACTTCATGACATATATTTATCGGTGTGTTTTGTAAGATATGGCTTTTATTTGTAGATTCCAAAAGACATTCCATTGCCTACCAAATTTGTTTTGTGAAGATAAGTTTTAAGCAAATTTAATTTTCGTCTTTTTTTTTTGAAGATTTTTATTTTGTAGAAGTTTGCTGTCATGTTTTTAAAAATATAATAAAAAAGTCATTTCTGTTTTATCTTTTACAATTACTCAGATTTATACTTTGTATTAGCTGTACTTTGCATTAACAAAATCTGTTGTGTTCTGAGATTGAAATGAGCCATAAAACAAACCTCCAAGATTTACTTTTCTGATTTTATTTACACTAATTTTTTTTACAGTTTTCTTTCCTTTATTATTTTTCTCTTTTCTCTATATTTTAAGACTAGATTTAATTTACTGGACTAATTTGGCATGTATAATCTTATTCTTGGTTTAAAATTAAGCTATTTTTCAATGTTTCTCTGGCAAGTGAAATGTATTTCATGTTATTTATATGCATTTTGCATTTTGGAGGTTTGGATGCGACTTTTGTATCCCATTGAGATGATGTTATACTTTAAAAACTGGTTATTAATTTTCAGTTAGAAAGATAGAAGTTTGTGAATGTTTTTTTCATAGAAGAGTTAGTACAGTTTACAGGCACAGACTGTTGTGTTGTGTGCATCAAATAGATATAAGAAAGATTTTAATGTTTTTACCACAATGAAGTGGAAATACTAGAGGAAACATATGATTTAATTTGCTGAAATTTTTGAAATACTTATGAAATCATCACATGCTGCTTATTAATGTTTACAATGCTTATACTTCTTTATATCAGTTAAACTATTTAAAAAGTATTAGCATGTAGGACTTTAAAGCATTTTGACTTTTCTTTTATGAACTGGAAAATGCACAAATAGATCTTTTACACCTAAATGTATTTCATCTGAAACATTTTACGCAAAAATGCGTTTTCAAAGAGATCAGCACTGGGCTCAGTACCCATAAAAATTTCACATTTCACTAGATTTCAATAAATTTTCCAAAACTTTACTTTTCCCCTTTGCTCCAGACCCATGGATCCATTCAGGTCTATATTAGCTCAAGATATTTGACCTTAACATTCTCACACGGACGACTTTGCTGTCGGATCTCTGTGCTCTCTTTTTCTCTATTCTTCAGTTTTCTGCTTAAATTGCAACTTCAGAGAAATCCTCCTTGACTTTGTCGAAGTTCCTCCTTGACTCCATCAAAAGTGTTCTTTGTTAACCCCTTACCTTATTTTTATTTGTACTATCTTTCACACAATGACATACATACATTATTTATTTATTTCTCTCATTCTAAAATAGCTTTTACATTTCTTAGTGGAGTTTTAACTAGCTATAAAAGCACCAATATTATTTTAAATATTTGGTATTTTCCCAATGTACTTTAAACAATGTAGGACTTCTAAGATTTTCTTATTAATTGTGAAATAAGTGATATTTTCTATTACCTGCCTAATATTTAGTCATCTTCTTCATAATTACAGATAAACACACATTTTCATTAATTGGATTATTTAAAGAAATTATTTAAAATTTATTCTCTGGAAAAAGTAGTGTTTCTTTCTCTGAAATAAATAAATTATAACGTCCTAATGGCTCAGCTAACTGTTAAAATGTAATTGCGGTTACAAGAATAGAGGATAAGGCCATTTAAAAGTAAATATTGCTTATGTCATAAACAGAGAGATAATGTCAATGCATTCCCTACATTAAATACCACAGTATAAACAAAAGGCATTTATAAGAGGGAACAGTTCACTAAGTAACTGGTAAAATAATTCAACTCATTTACCATTGCAACACAGCTTACGGAATTTTTGCTGAAAAACCGTCAATTTAGTTAGAGACTTCCTTTGTAAACATGTCACCATTGGAATCACATTACACTAACACACAAGATAAAAAGACTTCCAGGAGCCCTGAGATTTACAAATGAAGTTCCTCTTCTAGAAACGGTTACTTTAAGAATGTGGCCACACACGGGAAAGCGAGCTATTCTGTAACTCCAGCCATCTAAAAAAATAAAAAATAAAAAATAACAGAACTGAGATTACCTTCTAAAGGAGAAATAACAATAATAATGTGACAATTTTGTAGAGAAAAGTACAACAAAGTATCAGAGTCAGGAGAAGAGGTAAGGACAAATCGAATCTTCAGTGTAGCATGAGATTCTGGGACCATTAATCATATTTTTTTTTTCATTTTAAACACTGTGTTAAGAAGAAACTGCATTAGCGGATGCATTTGTGACATGCTTTGCTGTTGCATGGGTGCACTGTTAATACAGAGCCCATTGTGTTCTTCCTTCACCCCAGTAACTTTAATTGCTAATTCTCAATTTCCAAATGTGACGGCAGCCACTATCCTGCCTTCTGAAAGGAGTACATTCATATAAAATGACAAACTTCCTTAATATAGAACAGAATAGCAATAGCTGCTCTGTTGTAGAGTAGCATTTGTTATGATCATAAATAAAATTTTATTTCTCCTTAAGAATAACAAGGACATTAACTGCCCAGTTGAAAAAAAAATTCCTAAGTGAGTCCTCCCAAAGGACATCTAAGATCATAAAAAAGAAGGACAGCCACTTTTAAAAGATTATACTATGAATTCAAAACACATCGCTAACACTTGTCAAGGGCAATACATACACCTACTGTAGGCTTATAGTTTAGATAGTGCAAGTTAGGAAAAATAGCAATTTATAGATATTATTTTTAACCTAAGAAATGAACCCGAGAGACCTCTATTTACAGCCAGAAAGTCATGTGAGTTTTCAGCATAGTAGTTTGTGTGTGTACACATCTGCTGTTTATTTTTTCTTCTTTAAATGCTACTGGCCACAGTTAAACACCAAGGCCATGGACACTCACACTGCCACCTTCACATTTTCTTTGAAGTTTCCTCCAGCAGCAAGATAAACACAGTCCCAATATTGGTGAATTGCAGTTACTGGTAAATAGTGATTGCATTTTAATTTTATTTAATTTTGGTTGTCTTACTTAACTTTATAGAGGTATAGCTTATGGAAATGTGAGACATAAACAAAAAATAATTAATATTTTACCTAATTTTGCATGTCATCTTTGATCGGGGGCTATGCTAATCTTCTTTGCGTCATTCCAATTTTAGTATATATGGTGCTGAAATGAGCAATTAGCCATTTTGACAGTCTTTTGACACAAAGGTTTGCAATATGCTATGACCAATTCCATTTACAAAAATGATTTTTAAAAAGGACACATCTGAATGAAAATAAATCATTAATGCAAATAAAATAGAAATAAGTACAGGTAGTCAAGGTTTAGAGAAAGACAAATTAAAAATAAAAATTTAAAAAATAATTTAAGCTAATAATCAGCTTCTTACAGGCCAAGTTGAAACAGAAATGCAATCATTTTGTTAGCTTCAATAAAAAAAATGGCAGATAACTTTGAGAAAAACAATCTATTAAAAATCTCAAACTTTGTACATTGTGCATCTTACATAGATAATGAGAACTATATTGAACAATGCTATTAGAATGTTTGCAGGAACAAAATTCTAGAATGGTATTTGCAATATGCCTTCTTAATATCAGTTTTAAATCCAAAAATATTCCACAAGGTTATTTTGGAGGGCACGTGATTTTTAGTTTTAATAAAGTGCTCTTTAATATAAATGAAAATATTTCTGAAACATTTAACTAGAAGAATTTCCTTTGTTTCAATGTTTTATTATCACTGTATTTATGTTTCCATCGATATTTGTTAAGAAGCGAATTAAGAAAGAGTTTGAAGTGGAGATCTCATGCCGAGAACTTGGAGAGGAGGTTCTGTGAAACATCTGGTAAGACTATGAAGAAAAAAGCGGTGATATGCTTCCATAAATTAAGAAGTTGGCTCAGAACTGAGGCCTTCCCGTGAAAACTGGACCCAAGACTGGCATTATTTTGGCTGAAGAAGCACGTTCAGGAAGTGTATTTTTTTAAAGTAAGCAAATGGGGAACTATTCAGGCATGAGGAAGATTGATTAATATTATAAAGGCCATCCTGCAAGTTCAAGACAATTTTAGATTGATCATTTTCACAATCGATGCTTATGTCCTGTTTTTTGCACTGGCATATGAGTGAAAAAAATCATTTCTTCTGTGGAAAATGAATTTTATGCAAGGATTGGTTCCTAGAAAATTTCACCATAAAAATATCACACCTGGTACACAACTATACCTTCTGGAAAGTTACATAGTGAGTAATGTGCGATACAGATGCAAAAGACAATTACGCTATCATGTAGTTAACACAAAAAAACTTATAGGAAGATTTTATAACTATTAGTTATTTTAATTCATAGTAAATTGTATTAACTCTTACTTGGTGACTGCCATAAGGTCTACAGTTGGATATAATGATTAACTGTAATGGACAGGGCTAGTTTCTGAGTGTGTACAGTGATTCGTGGAGGAGACTGAGTCCAGCTGTGATTTGAAGATTTGCCACTTCCAAAATATGATTCCTGCTCTCTCTCTAGTTACTTTCCAAATACTAAGTGATGTCACTAAAAAAGAAGTTGAGAATAAATGGTCAGCAGCTCATCATGGTGTAGCGTTTCATACATACAGATTCATTACATAGATGGAATATATTTAAATAATTGCAAGAGTTTACCCAATAACATAATGTTTAAAAATAATTGCAAAGTACTAATTTTCAAACAGCCATTCTTTGGTAAATTTCCATTGTTTAATGAATAATAGCTAGGTTAATTCCTTGGTTGCAAAATTTCTGAAAATTCAATAATCCAAACTTCAAACACCTTCCCATATAAATGGGATACTTTATAGTGTTTTATTATTTTTTTCATGAGAAAGAAGAGGCAAGTATGTATCTTTGGATTTTGCTAAGAAAAATGATGGTAGAAATTAGAAGTATGTCTTATTGAACCAGATTGTACGCTGTATCTGGACAAAAAAAGACACAAAATTATTCCAAACAGAAGAAACAATCAAGTCTTTTAAAAAACTACTTTCACAAGTTAACATCTATTTTAAATAAGTTCAAAGACAGATTATAATAAATGTAAATTTTGCTTTCTCGAATGTGCAGGATCTTTTGAAAGGGGTGGAATGAAAGTCAAGATCGTCCTAGTGCCCTTCTGTCTTTCTTATGACCTTCATAGTAGGGGTCAGCTGTGTCCTTCAGACATCATGACACCTTTAAAAAAAGAAATAAAAAAATTGAAAATATTTACAAACTACTTTCTACTATCCCTCAAAAGCACTGGTAATGAGCATTTTAAAAATCAAAGTACCTGAACTTTGGTTCCTGGATTCTATTAAATAGTAGTAAGAACCTAAGTTAATCTCCTACCTAAAATATACCTACTAATGTTAAAATGATAACTTCAGATTCAGTTAAGAAAAAAATCAAAATATCAATACATTGTGGAAAGTTTAATTCCTATCTCCTAGTAACTCTTCAATTATTATACTTAAGCATTACGTTTTGGTGTGCATCAACCAAAACTTCATTTCACCAGTCATGCATTGCTTTTATTAAAAGCAGCCACAATGGGCACTGGTGATTGTATTTCAGCAATTTGCTGAGGTTATATTCCATAAACCACTTGGAACTAAAAAGATGCAGGTATTGATTTCCGTAAGTAAATTAGTTTGAGTGTAAGTGTTCGTCCGTGTGATTGCTCACCCATTTAGTAAATGGCATCTTGCAGTTCACTAATTGCTACCTTAGCTAATTCATTTCGTATAGATTACCCACTGAAAGAAGCCAAGAGAGGTGGAGGACATTATTGTTTCTGGAAAATATAAGTATAACCTTCTGTATCATCCTAAGCTTCCTTTAATATAACAGAATAAAACTTGCAATTTCCAGGAGGTAGTAAAAGTTTCATTCTCATCACACAAATTAAAAAGTATTATTCATCCCACAGGTGTGTAAGTTATCTCCACTTCATATATCTATAGATTTTTAAATTGTGCAATCTGATTGCGTTTACTAATATATTTGACTGATGAAAGCAAAACACCTGAACATGTAGACTTAACCTTAGTTAATGCAGCGTTTGCTGTGTTTTGATCAAGGAAGAGTTAGAGATGAATGTGGATCCCACCTTCTTAATCAAGATCTCAGTCTGGAGGATGAAGCAGAATTATAACCAGGTGACTCGAATATGAAATATGAAATGTTCACAGGGCATTGTGGGTTAATAAATTAGGGCAACATGCAAGTTAAAGCAGTACAAATGGTTATAAAAGGTAAATACTGAAATAATCATGTGTTGACACAATTAGAGTTAGCATTATTGACACAAGTAGCAAAATGACATTTCAAATCAGCTCTCTGAGGAATCAGAGCTGGAGAATTGCTCCACTCTGCTAAGAAAGCGAAGTTTCCTCCACTGTTTCTGTAGGGGCATCCAAATTGTGCTACCTAACCAGCAATAGTAAGGATTGTGGATAGACCATAACATGTCTGCTTCTCTAAAAAGCTTAGACCAAAAGTGACAATCTTGTTTTAGATTGTATTCCATGATTCATATCAAGGACCCTGGCTATCTCTCAGGGTAGAACAGACTGGGCTGTGGACTCTAGCTGAGATGAAAGGAACAAAGAATTAAAGAGAGAAGAGACCGAGAGATAAAAAGTGTAGTGGATAATGTGAATAGTACATAGTATTTTTGTTACATTTCTCTGTGTTCAAACAATAACAACAACAAAACTTTTGAAACCACACAACTGTAAGCAATAGTAGATTTTAAAGCAGTTTAAAATCAGAGAAATAACACAACCCGTTGTTAGTGAGATGACTGTGCCACCTGTGTGTAGGAAGGAATTTGGAGGTGTCACATTTTTGGAAAATTACATGTTCAGCCATGGATTAACAGCATGACTGAGCAGAGAGAAACTGAGTGAGCATGAATGTTTTCATCTGAGTATTCTTCAGTTAAATAAATGGGTTTATAGGAGAAAAATAATTCTGATAAGGGTCAGAGATTTCATCAATCTTTACTGCTGACATTTTAAGTGTCGAATTCTAACTTTCTACGCCTTATATAAATGGGAAAACTTACAAGAGAGAGGCTCTAAAATTCCTTCCAATCCCGATGTTCCAGTGAGCTTTCAAAAGTATAAATGGTGAATTACAGCAGGTTGAACACACCCCACTCAATTTATAAGTTACATACTAAATAGTCTACATTACTTCAGAATTGAAAGGACATTTTCAATGGATGCTGTCACCTGAGGTACAGAACAGTTGAAACAAGTCTATTGTCTCATTTTATAATGTACACAAGGAAGGAAGAAAATGAATTAGTTGCCTGTCCATAAACAAGTGACTTAACAAATGCCATGCCAATTGCCTCTTCTGAAACTTACAACTGCACTATTATATATGGAAGATGGCATTTCTTTCCATTTAAATGAGATAATTCTTATAACTACTGGTTGGAATTTATATCTATGTGATTTCTGTGCTTTTTGGGGTATTTTTAACAGGTAATATGGATAATTAACAGACTGTCATTTCGTATACTTAAAGCTCTTGAATCAGTTATCTTTTAACACAAGGCGATATTCACGCAAACTGAACTTCCCTTTCCGATTTCTGTGGATATAATTTAGGATACATCTTTGCTTGTGCCTTTAATTCAAGTTCTCCTATTAAAAGGCTGTAATGAGAGTGTTGACCACAGTCTGGTCTTCTCTGAAGCTCAAATAAGATAGATCTGTTTTCAGACTTGCACGATTGTTGGGCACATTTTATTCCTGTGGATTTTCAAGCTGAAGACTTCTGTTTCTTGCAAACAATCATCAGCAGCTGTTGTCGTATCTTTTCATGATGATGTGGTAATGTTGCCTTCCTAACAATACCTTTGGCTTCTTCAAAGTTAGTAAGAGTAAAATTCAAGCTTGATTGTGTTACCTTGTTGCCTTAGGAGCTGCATAGGGAGTTCATGCACCCAGTTGTAACTGTCACCAAGTTAATCACGGAGGCATGAACTTGTACACTGTATCTGGTCCCTCATCTTTTCTTTCTGTCGTCTTTTCCCTGCCCTGCTTCCCTATTACAATGAACTAAGAATCTTTATTCTGTATGCTATCCCACCGTGAAATTTCTACTTTGGAGCTGGCTGACCATAGATTGAATCGCCAGAAACCATAAGCCAAATTAATTATTCCTGTTTTAAGTTTTGGGCATTAAGTATTGTGTGCAAGCAACAATTAAACTGACTTATTCAGATAAAAGGACGTAAGTCTCAGTTCAAGGGAGACATTATACTTTGTGTGAGGTAATAATAATACCAGACAGTAAAATAAACACATTCAAAAACATTCTACTACTTTTGTTACACTCTACCATCCAGTAGCCATTAAGAGCTTTTGCAGACACTCAAAGACTAATAGCTTTTGGAAACACTCAATTATTGGACATCACCTGAAATCTGAAAGCTGGATTAAATTGCCTTGGAATTATTGTAATTTATTTAACTATAATACCTACAGATTTTATATTACTTTTAAAGATAAGATTAGAAGTGGTGGCTTATAACTCTTAGTTACCTATTAAAGTGTATAATTTTTATTTTCACAAATCTTTGAAATAATAACCTGTCAAATTCCTTAAGGCTTGGGTTACTTTGGTTACATTTTGTCCTAACCTTAACATAATTATAAGTCCTTTTAAAAGGCAGGTAAATTCAGTTCTATATATGTTCTTGCAAACAGATCTTATTATTCCTGTTTATTTCTTGACACTAATCATTTGTATTAAAGTTCACATTATTTGCATATAAAACATATTTTCCAAGTAAGAATTTTATTTCTCAGATTCTCTTATTCAACATAACATGACTACCGAAACAATAAGCTGGGGAGTGTATTATCACAACAAAGTAAAAAACACAAGCTCTTTAAGCAAACCTGCAAATTTTTAAAGCTATTGAAGACACAATTTTATTTTAGTAATTTGGCTCTGCCAAGTGAACACAAATTAATTTTATGAGAAAATTATTGTTTTAAACAAGTTACACAACGCATGGAACTGCGTAATTGTCCTAGTCTTGAAATATGCTTTCTTTCGAGTAGAGATAATGAAGATCTCAAAAAAAGATGCAAGAAAGAAATCAGATGTTGTCCATGCAGTGAATTGTACTTTACAGGTGGTCAGCTTGCACATTAGCAGGTCCTATTTTCTGTGGTAACAAATTTGAATATTTGAAGAAGGCAGGGGAGATAGATTGCTAATTAGTTCATTGCCACTGGCCATCGTACAATGAAGATTTAATCTTTATTCTGAGCAACTCACTCTTTACACTACCACTTTAGTGGCATTTCAATATACGAAGTTCCTGCACTCCATCTGTGATGCTGGTGCCATGTGCCTGTGGAGTTTTACACAGTTACTGGGATTTTGAATTATGTTGCAACTTGAAGCAATTGCAATGATGCTTACTTTTGAGTCCTATAAAAAGGTTTAAAATGACAACTTGAAATCCGTTTGCTAAATAACATGTTCTGATATATTGACATGAAATCTGATTAACTGAATCAAAAGGCAAATGTATTTGTGGCAAGACAAGTAAAATGTCCCATCAATGCCACTTTTGGTGCTAAATGCTGAATTAACTGTTCCAACTTTCTCTCTTAACACAGAGGCACAGAATTCTATTATCCAGGTATTTATACCAATGTTAACTTGAGATATATAAATATATTTAAATTTTGCTTATTATTTCAGCAGGTGAATTTCTTCAAGCTCTTGTCAATGAAGAGTTTAAAATTGATTAATACAAAAATAAGTTCACTCTCTAGAGGCTGAGGGGCAGGAAGATTGCAGGTATGACCCCAGGCTGGCAAATTGACAATACAGTGAGACTGTCTCAAAATCAAAACTAGAAGCATGGATTGGAGTTGGGGGAGGGAGGTTTATCATGAATGCTGTGGGCTTGATCTCCAGTATCACACAAAAAATTATATTATAAATTTCATGTTTCAAGACCGACTTTTAAAGGTAAAGTCCAAAAGAGATCATGGTACTGTACAAGTGTGGGCAGCATGATAGGAGAAAAGATTATGTCTCACAGCCATGGGCCATGGCGAGTATTGGCACTTGATGTGATGCCTTAACAAGCAGAAAGTGAAGTTTGTCTCCTAAAGTACATTTCTGTATATAAATAAGATTCATATCATTGTGTAAAATATGCAGACGTAGTCTTGATATAGACCATAGATCACATTTTAATCCTAATTATTTGAATGCTGACCAATCAAATATCCAACATATACTTTTATTTTTATATTTCTTTTAATTGTGAACCCTTTCTCCCCACCTTTTCATAAGTCTCTTTTATTTTCTCCTCTCTTTTTCTCCCCCTTTCTTTAATCTTTTTCTAGGTCGTCACAATGCCATTAATCTTGCTTTAACGAAAATGTAAAATACACCAGCAACTTATTCCAAATAATGTTCCTCGTGTTGTTTCCGGCCCGTAGGTCCTTTTGTTATGCCACATTTCCGCCATCTGTCTTGTGGATGCTACTCAGGACAGCTGCTACACATCAGAATCTTTGTTTTTTGCTGTTAGGAATTTTTTTTTCTTCTATTGTGTAAGAAATTATGAAAATCTAATTTGCAGTGCCACTAAAAATACAGATTCAAAGTGCTGAATATTCTGGGCCAGGGGACATCAAGCACCACTGCCTCCATCCTTGCATCACAGATGCTGAACTATTTGGTTTTGGTATTTTTTTCTCTTGAATTAATTATCCAAGTCTCTTTGATTGGCAAGATCTTGATCTTAGTTATTCTAAGCACCCATTAATTTTTTTCAGACTACAGAAACATACATCTTTAAATATCCTTTTATTTATTACTTTGTTTTATATCTTGTGTTATAATACACAAAGTTTTTCTGCCTGTGATTTTTGTTCCTCTATTTTGTTCCCACGTTTCCAGAGTTATTTCAATGCTATCTCTAGAGCAACAGTTTTCATTTGCAATGACCTGTTCTTCTTAACAGTAACATTTAAATAAGCTAGTGCGAGTTTTGTTGAATGACAGATTCTGCTGTGATCTTATCTAGGAGCATTTGAGAAGTATGCTCTGGGAAAAGATTTTTCTCAATTGAGCATATGTTAAATTTGAGAGTTATAGAGTGGTGAGCCATTTGTTTTTTTCTCAAAGTTTTCTGATCTCAGGCTAGCTAACATTTATCATTGAAGCATTTCTTGGAAGCTACTCACTGCTAAAACAAGCAGGTCTTGTCACAAATGGAAAGAAATAGCAAAGCCTTACTGCTTCTGGTGGTAAAGACAAAATCAGGTAACACTGTTGTCCTTGAAAGTTCTTTATCTAAATAAATTTGCCTTGGCTTGTCCAGTGCTGTGAAGATAGGGTTATCAGCTTGTGCAAATCAATAAGCAATGGAAAAAAAAAAAAAACAAAACGCAGGTGGTAACAGAGGATATAAGCAGCGGATGAGAATGTGACTGCACAAAGTAGTATCAACTCTCTCGACACATTGCTTTTTCAATTGTCACATATCCTCAAACTTCACTATTTTATTTCAGAAACACCTCCACAAATGTTTTACCTAAAATATGTTGGCCAAATAAAAGCACACATGCATGCTAAATGGAAAAATAAAGTGCTAAATTTGTTCCTTGAGCAAGTCAGCTCAGTGTTTCACCTGCACGGTGATTTTGTTGACACTTGTCACCTCACTTGAGCCCCTATTGACACTGCAAAAAATATGAAAGCAACAAGATATGAGATGTATCATTTACTACTTCAAATGCCTCTATTTTTAAAAGCTTGTGCTCAAAAGGTACAATTAAAAATAAAAGTAAAAACTCTACTCACGGAGGAAATATTTGCATATCTTACTCCGAAGAAAGAATTTTTATTTTGACCAATGACTTGTCTTTTTAATGAATGTTCTGATACTCAAATATTCTTTTGAACACAAGCTAAGTGATGGTTGTTTTTATGGCAAGTCACTCTGCAGATGATGCGTTCACATAGTTGGAGGAAGGCCTTAGTATCACTAGGTGCTTCAAATATGTCAACTCCTACTAACAGACTGACTCCTTTGTTTAATCCAGTAAATCCATGGAAAAATGTTAGAATGTATACTATCAAAGATGAACTTGTGTGGTATGGTACTAAATGCCACCATAGACTGTAAGAGTTATTAAAATTTTATAGCTAAGGATGAAATAATTAGTCCTTGCATTAATAACAAATGTTTAATAATCTAGGCACACAAAATGTTAGTATAATTGATTGTGATGGGTACACTACTTACATTGTGTCTACACTGGTGTCAGTGTTTTGCCAATCAAAATAAAAGCCATCAGTGCTAGGATGTCTTCCAAGGGCAGAGGGCCTCCCTAGCATGCATGACGTTGTGGGTTTGCATACCAACTCCACCAGAAATGAATAAGTAAATGAATAAAGTATATATATATATATATATATATATATATATATATATATATATACAGTCTACTAAAAGTGTACTAATATATAAAACTAACTTGTACATATTATATTAAATAGTTAGGTAACAAGTTTTCTATTTATTATGTAAGCAATATATATTACAGAAAGATTTTAGTTTTAAGTGCTCTCTCTAAGTATACTCTTTTTCTATCACACCTCATAGATGAAAAAGAACAATTTTAAAGCCAGCCTAGGCAGAAGCGGAGACACAACTCAGTCAATCTAAAGACTTCAGCATTCAGGATGAACCTGCATGACAAACAGGAGTGAAATCAGTGTTGTAAGCTGTGGTGATGTTAACCATACCACAGAGTAAAACCACCTGTTAAATTAAAAAGACAGAAAAACTGAAAAGTTACTTTGTAAATTGACCTAAATGAATCATTCACTATTTTAAATTATGTTATAAGTAAAACCTCTAATTTGAAATTTGTTTTTTTTTAATTTGTCAATTTTTAGTACAAAGGATAAGTTCATCATCCCAAAATTTCACTTTTGATACTGAAACTGCAAATATTGAAAACTCAAATGTGTTTCTATGAAAAGAAAATGAAAATGAGAATCTCGGTTTCTGCAGTGTCACTGGCTGTGTGGCCAGTTTTTACTGGATTGGCTTATATAATTATTGGAAAGAAATGACTTAGAACAATTTATTTGCAATTTTATTTAGAAATACATTTAATTAATAGACATATTTTTTTAAAAAAAATTACCTTGTCTTTAAAAAGTTGTTTCCTGGTAATCGGCACTATAAGTAGAGGTAAATGACTATTTATTAGTTTGGCTGCAGCATTAATTCTGTAAAATTTTACAAGTAGAACAGGTAATATCCTCTAGCAAAAGTTTTAAATTTTACAGACAATGGTTCTACATTAGGTTTTTATGAAGGCTTTCTTTTTTCCCATTTTATTGATATGTATACATGCAAAATTTAAGGTTTATAATGGAGTTGAGCATTTTACGCACATACATATCTTGTCAAAGTGAAAAGGGCTTTCCCACCCTCCTTTTGTCCCTCCTACAGCCCTCCCCTAACCCCCCCCCCTTGTTTTACATTTTTATGTGATGGAGAATAGAAATAAGTGTAATAATTTTAAATATATTAACCATAATAAAATATAACTATAAGCCAAATAATAGTTACACAAAAATTTAAAATACAGTTTTTAGTAATATTCTCTAAAAATAAAGGTGATATGTTATCGGAAAATATAGATGAAAATGTTGATAAAGGAGATAACAATGTGTGTGGAATGATATTGTATGCTTGTTACATTTAAATATTCCAATAATCATTATAAAGTTTTGTCCCTTAATGGTGCATAGAGCAAAACAATCTTGGGAAATTTGCTTTTAATCTGGGGCTTCTGTAACCAAAGACAAATTAACACGATAAAATATGTATACATATTAAGTATTCTCCTTGACTCAAGAGCCTCCTTTAGGAGATGGAGACCTAAAGAATATTTTAATAGCAATAAAAACCTGGATATTTTTGTACTAATTCTGATGAATAATAGAGAGTGACAGGAGACTATGACGGGGAGGGCTTGGATGAGCGAAGCATAGCAAACCACGAGAAACATAGGAAGGCAAAATCTTTCCGTGTCTTTTTGGCTCCCTCCAGACGTAATGGGGTGGTTTTCCAGCAGGAAATGGGGGCTTCTCTCACATAAAACTCTTGATAGGCTTTAGGGAAAAGTCACTAAATCCTTCCTGCGTCAGACATTTTCCAAATTCTTTTAAGGTATTCACTGCATTGAGTTTTTATTTCAGGGCCGTATCCTAAACATATTGATGATTAAATATCTTCTCTAGTTTGCAAATGTTTAAAATTCTCCAATATGTTTAATATTGCATTAGTTAGAAAGCAGAATAATGAATACTCTTTTTTTGACAAAACAATCCCATACACTTTGGAATTATAAGAATAATAACTCAATGATTTCTTATTGGTTTATTGCTGCTACTGTTACATTTTAACCTTGAATTTAAAAAAAAAAAAACCGATGTAGAGTAAGTTATCGAGTGATTGGAAAATTTTACATATTGTGTAAAATTACAAATAGTTCAAATTTCAACCTTATGATTGTGCATTGACTTTTCTACCCAAACGCGAAATATAACCAAGAGAAAAGTAGAAAAGAAAACTAGAAGAAAAATAAAAAGGGAAAGCTGAAAGAAAATCTGAGTTTGCGGTGAAAAGTAGAGAAAAGAGTAATTAGCTACTTTCAGAACTTTCCATTAGTCATTAAAGATTTTAGAGATTGAGTGTTAAGGCAAAATTTTTAGCACTTGTAAGCTATTCATTATGCATAGTGCTGAATAAAAGTATCTGTCACATCTATTAATTTATAATTCAGGAAACATTTAAATTTATTTTAAACACCTGTGTATTCCTTTCTCATTAAGTGAATAATAATGAGATTAAGCAACAGAAAACGGTGTTTTATTACTATTAAGGGACAAATTGTATCTTCCTTAATATATTCCAATTAACATTCCAATGACACTTATTATTTTTCTGTGAATATTATAGCTATTTTCATGTTTTAAATTAATAATACAATTACAGACAAAATAGGGTGCTGAAAAGGTTCATCTAGATGTTTCTTCCCAATTAACAAAAATACTTCTTTGGATTAAATATAATTCATTTATTTTTATCTTTTCCTCATTACTATGCTAAAATACCTGTCTTCTGTAATTTTAAGGAAGAGGAGTGTGGTCAGTGCCCAGGTGAAAAGAGCATGGAGAGAGTGGGAAAAAAAAAAGTGCTCAACTCATGGCAGCCAGTAGGCAGGGAGAGAAGGAGCGGGAGAAAAGCACCTGCCCTTCTAAGTCATAGTCCCAGCATCCCCCACCCTCAAGGTCTCACCTCCTAAAAACACTTTTAACTCTAACTTCGTCAGTGGATTAGATTACTGATGAGTCTAGCACACCGCTGCCGGAATCCCCTACCTAAAGCCCCACTCCTGAACACAGACTTCTCAGAAACACTTTAGATTTAAACTGTAACACAGTATACGAAGCATTAGAGTACGTATCTATGCTCAAAGTTGCAAAGATAAATTTCTCCTGGAAAACAGTTCTTTTTTGTCTAATTGCAGGATAATTCTCAGAGTATGAAGAAATTGTAAATCAAGCAAAATGTTAGAAAGTTATGGTCAACTCTAATTTAATAGTAACTTGCAAAAATAATCAATTTGGGAATTATTTAGGTACAAGTAAAATTTCAAAATTTTATTACAAATACAGAAAAATTAAAAGGCGTTCCTTGTCTTGTGTATTTGCGTTGTAACATATACAGCATAATACTCATGTGACTCATAAGCGTGCATGAGTAAATGTATAATTTTACCTATGCAAGTCCATGTATAGGGGAAGATGGATATTCATTTCAAAATCTCACACCACTGAAACCGTTAGAGAGGAGGCTGAAGTCACATTCAAAGATAATGTTATTTCAAAGCAAGAAAAGGCTGGGCAGTTATGGATGTCAGAACAAGAATAAGAGGATTCTGTGGCTTCAAAATCAGAAGAGGAGAGTGGATTTTCGATTTGGTTGGAAGTAACGCTTGAGACATCTAAACAATTAAACAAGCAAAACAAAACAAAAAACTTTCAGTTTTTGGGTAAAGACTTTTTTCGAACCATTCCAAGGGGTCAAAGTTAGCCCAAGTACAACCTTCTGAATATTTTAGGACACCTCTGCTCATTATGTTCCCTCAAGGACTGTCCCTGCTAGCATCGACACCATCTTCTGTCTATATTCTTTCTTGGTCCCAAATTAGCCTTAAAAATCTTGTATTTATTTCTGTGAGAGAAAAATAGCACTTCAAGGCTTTAAAGTAAGGGCATCTAATTTCTTCCAATTGTGTGCACACTGCAAGAATGAGGAATTCATCATTAAGACAAAAGTTTTTATATGGATGCTAACCAAGAGGAATGACATTGAGAAATCATAACTTCAGTGTGCATGCATAGATATGGCTGAATAAAAATGGTACTCACTTAGCAAACACACAGTTTACAGTCACCGTGGCATCTATTTCAAACTTGATTAATAGAGAGCACTTATCTCAGTATATGTTTGGGCATTTTTCATGGAAATAATTTTTCATTTAAAAATAAAGAGGGACTGGAGGAATGATTCTGCGCTTAAAGCACTTTTCTGGTAAGCACTAAGTCAAGTGCTAAGTACCAGAGTTCAATTCCCCGACACCACATAAATGGGGCATGGTAGTCTGCAATCCCAGCACTTGGGAAGCTGAGGCAGGAGGATTGCAATGAGTCAACCTGGGATCCATAGTGAGTTCAGGTCCAGCCTGGGCTACAGAGTGAGACCCTGTGTGAAAATAAATAAATAAATGAATGAATAAATAAATGTCATATTAACTTCTATGTCAATGATATAGTTTAATCGGATGGAGGAGAAGGGAGTGGGTGAATAGAAAAGGGAGACAGGTAGCATTTGTACTTTTGCCATGATATGTGTACGCAAAAAAATATTCAACTTCAAGGCAAACTTTATGTATTTCACTTATACGTATCAATAAAATGGGGGGAAATGAACCTGTGAAAGTAAGAAAAAAAGATAGATATATTCATTTCACTTTCCAGGGATCTCAAAACTAAATTCTGCAATTTTGGGGATTTAAAATGTCTGAATTTATCCTGTCTTTTTTTTTTTTTTTTTTTTTTTTTTTTTTTTTTTTTTTTTTTTTTTTTTTTTTTTTTTTTTTTTTTAGACTAGCAGTCTGTGATCAAGGTGTTAGCAGGTGAGGTTCTTTGAAGACTCTCACAGTGAATTCATCCTTGCCTTGTCTTGCTTAGCTCTGGTGTTTGCTAACAGCCTTTGGCTTATCTTGGGTTGTAGAATCATCACACATTTATCTCCATCTATCCCGGCCGTCTATCATTACTTTAATGCACAAATTTTCCTCTTTTTAAAATTGAATTAAGTTCACTCTTACTTATCATTAAGTCTGTTTTGGTTTAGATTTAAAACATCCAACGGAAGTCTCATGTGTTCAGATGGGGATTAAGTGTTGAGAATGCTATAGTCCTCGGTGGATGGGTGTGTGGATGAGTTTATGCGCTGTTAGGAACTGGAGCTTGGTTGTAGGAATGGGCCACTGGCTTATAACCTGGAAAGATGTATTTATGTCCCTTTTCCTCCCTTCTCTCTCTATTTTCTGGCTGTCATTTGATGAAAGCTTCTCCAACATTGGGTTCACTGATGAAGACCTTTGAAGTTGTGAGTCACAGTAACTATTTCCTTCAGGTTGTGGGTGTCAAGTGTTATGATTCAGCAACATAAAGTGGCTCAGACAACCTCAATTCTATTTGCAAAGGTCACAGATACAGTCATGGCTGTCGGACTGAAAATTGACTTTTTTTATTTTTTTGAGGCAAACTCTCACTCTATAGCCCAGGCTGGTCCTGAACTCACTATGGAGCTCAAGCTAGCCTTGGACTTAGCAATCGTCCCACTTCGGCCTACTGAGTCGCGAGATTACACGTGTGCATCACCACACCCAGGTTTATGTTATGCTGGGAAATTGAATTCAGGGATTTGTGTTTACTAGGCAAGCGCATTAACTACTGTGCCATTCCTGCAGCCCAGGATTGAGAAATTGAAAATACCTGTTCAGGGCAGTAATTCAGAACAAGAAGTAAAAATAAAAACCACAGCAGTTGAGAAGGACAGTGGAATATTTAAAAAGAGCTGAATATTTTTGAAAAATGAAGAAATTAAAGTTTAAATTGAGAAAGATGAGAACTATGAGATTATATATATATATATATATATATATATATATATATATATGACATTTATGTACCTTTGTAAGACATGTGTTAGCGTGACTAGTTACTAGAATTCTAGAATAGCAACTTTTCCAAGTTAAAGTGAACAGCAAGTGGTTCTCAATTCTTAACATCCACTTGGTCATGAGAAATATCTTAAATGATCTGAGGGAGTTTTGTTGTGAATTTGATTATGTTTCATGATTTTAAAACTATCTCAGAGGCCATGGATGTTAGCAGGGCCACAAATGTTTCCCCATGTAGCTGTATTAATCCTGCTCAGATAAATTAGTCTAGTATAAAATACATAATAAAAAGGCAGTGATGTTTGTATATACATGAGATCCTTCACTTCTTTGCTTGCTTTACAAAAATATTAATCTGATTTACAAAACTAAATAAGGGCCAGTTACAAGTTTAAGTTGAAAATGTACATAGATAACTGGAAGTATATGACCTTGCTAGAGTGCAATGCATAATATTCAGAAATTTTTAATCAGTTAAAGCATCAGGTTTGCTATTATATAATCTTGTCATATATATATATATATATATATATATATATATATATATATATATACATTGTATCAAGTCATATACATATAACCTTGCAGAACTCAATGGCTTAATCAGGTAAGTAGCTCCTAAACTTATTTGCCAGTATTCTGGAGGAAGAGATGTCTGTCCAGTATGAAACATTTGTTTTCTGATGGTTTCTTTCTTGGCTCTCAATCTGAACCTTCTTGCTCCATCCTCTCACAGTGGAAGGAAGAACGCAGCTCTCTTGGGTCTGTTACATAAAGCACTCACTCTGTTCACGAGGGCCCTGCCTTCATAACCTCGTTTTCGTTCACAAGACCCACTTCCAAAAACTATCTCATTGAAAATCGTATCAAAGTATAAGCTTTGAGTCACATAATCATTCATTATAGCACAAAGGAAAGTATTTTTTTTTTTTTTTTGACTTGTTATTCTGGGAGCTACAAAGTCCAGCCAATAGGATAAATGAAGTCAGCTGCATCACAATATTGTAGAAAATTGGCAAAGGGAACTACTGCCTATGTGAAAAAGAGGTGCATGTACAAGCAGATAAACTGTTAAATGGGCCACACTCAGCACTTTTATAACAACCCACTCTCTTGGGTAATATCCATCCCTTCATGATACACCTATTTCATTAATACTTTTACGAAAGTGTCACAAACTGGTCATCTCCAACTACAAAACCTCAGCTCTTAACAGCTTCATTAAGTCTCCATGTGGCAAAATCACAAACTTAACTCTTAGTATATAAACCTTTGGGAGATAAATCATACCTGACAAGAAAATCACTAACTCAAAGAATGTTCATAATTTTCAAAGCAATCTGTGTTTGCTCTAAAGTAGAATTGATTGGAATGATTACAGGATATTGTTTACTTAATTCTCAGATTCCCTAACAAAGATAGTCTCAAATAAAGCTGTTTTGATGATTAAGAAAACAGCTTCTTTTCAAATAAAGATTTTCATCAATTCTATGTAGCAGCGGGCACACAGGATTCATCTTTGGACTGTAAGGGTTTAAATTCAGTGCGATGTGTGAACATAACTGCCCTTAAAGGAGGGAAAGGCAACATAGTATTGTGATTTTGAACTGGCTGCTAGTTCAGTGTCTGCGGGAGATTTAACTTTAATGAGTTAATGCTTCCACCTTAATAGGATAATTTATTTTCTGTCTTGGTAAAATCAAATCTTGTTAGACTGAATATTTGAGGAAATGGGTAGAGAAAGCTCCTTCCATTTGTCTACTTTTCAGGGACTAAGAAAATAATCAGTCGAAGATTGAGTAAATATCTTCTTTTAAGCATTCTTAGGGTTGTAGTCTGATGGCGATTATATTCTGTTAAGAAGGATAAGACAATGGACCACGTCTCTAAAGTACTTGTATTTTATGCATGAGGAACATTAGGAAAAAAATAAAATTAAAAAATAAAAATAAATACAGTGAAAACCATCTGTTCAATAAAAGAAAAAAGAACTGGAAAAATACTTAATGAACTATTATGTGGTGGCATTTTAGGAGATGGGAGACAATCGGGTCAGAGAAATTTAATTCTGCAAAATTTCACTGACATACTAACATGAAGCATCATTCACAACTAATATGAAAAAGCATAGTGAACGTATTGTAAACATTCTCAGCTACATGTTGAACACTCCTGGGGTGAGGCTGAGGCTACCTGTTCCAAAACAGCCATGCTTTGGAAAGAGTGAGGAGGCACATTCACACACACACACACATGCACATGTCTGTACACAAAACACACACACACACACAGAAGAACAATTAGTTTCTTAAACAAGTTACCTGAGCATAGTACTAGTGGTAATATTTAATCAAAAACATAGAAATCTATTGTTAACATATTGTCACTTATAGGAAGGCTAATTCTGCTTTGGCACATTCTTCAAAAATTATAGTTACTTTCAAAAGTACTTTGGGTTTCTGACCTGTATTAACCAGGAAGTTTCATGCTCAGTTCGCAGTAGATAGCAGATTCCAGCATGACATGGCTTTCTATGAATCATAGGGTTTTCACTGAATAAATTCCAAACACTTTGTACAGATACATGCATATATACAAACGTACTTGTATGAAATCTCAATTTCTGCTTCATTTTTTTCTGTCATCCCTTCAATTAATGTGCAGTATTTTAACTTCTCAAGACTCTTTTCTTCCCCTTTTGGGACACCAGTAGTACTTAGAATACTTTCAGAGAAAAATATCTGTTTTAAAGTATATAGAAAATGCTAATTGGTGTCTTTTAAAGAGCTACAAACATTGTGTTCTCATTAGCAGACAGTTTCAGTTTTCCCAAGTGCACAGTAATCTCAAGGAGGTCTCTCACTTGTCCTCTAGCATGAAGAAAAAAAAAATCTCTTAATGATACCAATTAAGAGGTGTGAATGCCATTTCCGTATCTTTGTTCTGTTTCAGGTCAGCAAGTCCAGGACTCAAAACAAAGTCATAACAACCTTACCGAAGCTGGTCCACTTTGGCAACATTAGAAATGTAAGAGATATTTCAAAATATCTGGGAAAAAAATGCATGTCACTCTTAATAAGATATTGCCTTACTTGTATTTGATTTTATTTATTGGTATATTTTTTTCTGTAAAATGAAAGAATTTTGTATGGATAATGCTATTCTTCCTCTAAACTTTTTTAAAACAAACAATGCAATATGTAAACAATGCTTTTCATTACACTTTTTAAAAAAAATGACATGAGCAGCTACTCTTTTTGTAGTTTTCTCTTGACCTTCCATCCAAAAATGTTGATTCCCTCTTCTTTAAGGTTTATATGTTCCCATTTTGCAATACTTTGTCACCTCTACTGGGTCAGCTTGTGCCATAGTGCCATTTAAAATCAATTCTGTTCAATGAGGCAGTAAGGATCTAAGGCTTCTACATTATTTTGGCCAAGAGCTCTGAAGTGAGGTATGGGACATCAGAAGTAGGGTCACTTTGCAGAAAATCTTTGTATCCTGCCAAAGGAGTAAGAAATGCAAAATTCTGTAGAAAAATACCATGAAACTCTTATAAATAAATTTAATGCTTTCTAAGAATAGTTGAACACAAATATTGATAGCATAATTTTAATTAATTTTTAATTGATTTCAATTATTTTTAAATTATTTTTAATTATTTTTTTAAAATTAATTTTACTTTTAATTAGATTTATGTAGACAAATTTTATTTAGCTAGGAAAAATAGTATAGCACACAATTTCATTTAGTTAGGAAAAATAGTATATATTTTTATGAAGTTACATTGTGCAAATATTTTTACGTTTGTTTTGTTTTTAGTTTTCAGGAGGACAGTAAAACTAACATGAACACATGGCTTCATGGTTACCCTAGGATTATCAGTGGTAAGATTTTTTTGTCAAACTTGAAAACTGAAAGAAACTTACATATTGTTCTGAATGTCAGCTTGCTTGCTTTGATGGGCTGAATTGTGTTGTTAAATTTTTAAAGTTATTTTAAAATTCAATAGAGTGTAAAGCTGATTTATCAACATTTCTGCATGCCCCAGGTTATTCCTTGTATTGTTAATGTAACTCCCTACAAGCCCCATAAAAATTACAGTTTTCCATGAGCACTAAAAAGTGTATAGAGAGTGTCAGAGGCCTATCAACTACAGAAACATAATTATATTCAGGGTCTTATTTATTTTTTTAACTGGCAATATAATAAAAACTTTCTTTTAATATTAATTCTAAGAATAGAATTGATATAATTACACTCTTCAAAGTTTATCCAAGAAGCCATGATAACCTGGTCAAATCAAATTGCTAGTAGGTTATGTTCAATATAATTTACAGCAGAACCATACAGGAATCTACTTGCATTTTTGTACTTAATTTATCTTTCTTTATCATCATTAAAATAATTTCTTAACATAATAGAATATAAACCTATTAAAAACTTTTAAAATAAAAAGCAAGGTTTCTCATTAATATAAATATATGTGATACATTTCTGCAGAAATAGCTACACTAATTTTTTTCTTTCTGATCTTTTCACTGTTATATACACAGAAAAATATTTATGGATATTTATATGAATATATACAAATAAATTGTGCATGTTTATATAGGCAATATTGTTTATTTTTGCTTGTATACTTTATTCTTCTCAAGTAACCATGGACATTACGCATTTTCATATAAACACTTCTAGTTTTAGTTCAGATTTTTCTATTGCTAGCACAATACTCATTCATCATTAAAATTTTACACACGCACATGTTTGCCTTTCAAATACCTGTGACTTATTTAGATATTACACCTAACATATATATTAATCTATACAATATATCTAGAAGTTAATATTTTATGTCAATAACTAAGTGCATTATGGGTTATGATGGATTATTAAATTCTCTTTCAAAGGTTTGCCTTGATTTAGAGTTTATCACTGCTCCTACAAAAGTGATTGTTTTGTGGAATCTTTGCCAACATAATATCAGGTTTCTTTTTGCTTGTGTGTGTGTGTGTGTCATCAAAATATATGGCTAATATTTATTTTTAAGTATCACGGTAGGCTGCAGGAATGACTCAATAGTTAAAACGCTTGCCCAGCAATTGCTAAATCAAGCACTGAGTACCAGAGTTCAATTCCACAGCACCCCATAAGCCTGACGTCGTGGCACACGCCTTTATTTCCAGAAAGCCAGAGGCCTATGCAGGAGGATTGCCGTGAGTCCAAGGCCAGCCTGGGCTCCGTAATGTGTTCAAAACCAGCCTGGTCTACAGAACGTGACCCTGTCACTAAATACATACATACATACATACATACATACATACATACATGAGTATGAACTTACTTTTCAAGGTGGCATAATTTGTTTTCCTTTTATCTGCCAATGATGAAAAGCCAACACCTTGAAATTAATGCAATGGGAAACCAAAATGGAACCTGTAAATGAGAAAGCAATTCTTGTACTGCTTAGCCTGGGTGTCCAACACTGTGTTTTGTGTGGTCCTCGCGGAGTGAAGAGGAACTGAGACTGCAAATAAAATACGTAATACAGTTAATAAAATTGAACTATAAAATTTTATGTTGTTTTCAGAAACTTCATGAATTTGAGTTGGACCACATTCATAGGTGTACTGTACTACATAGAGGCCGCAGGTGAAAGGGTGGGCATGCCTGGCTTGAGAAACCCAGGGATGGAGGAGTAACATACCATTACCAGGTCTTGTGAAGCCCACACAAGGATGATGTAGCTCAGTTCTGATTTGTCTCAATCCTCATCTTAGCCAGAGAAGAGCAGGAAGAGGGGAGAGGGATTTGTTGGGTGTGAGAGCAAGAACAGAAGAAAGGAGAGCGGAAGTGAATGTGACGCTAGTGCTATATGTACGGGTATCAATTCCTCACTGAATGCATATTGATACAAATAATATCTCTGAGAAAAAGAATGTGGTCTGATAAGCTTATCACTTGCTTGATCAAGTAGTAGCTTATGCAACAACATAAAATTAAAACTGCAGCCTTAAAAAGAGTTGATCAAAACTCTACTGACAAAAATCAAGAAGAGGGAACGTTGGCTTTCCTTCCAAGGACTGTCCTCTTTGACAAAAGAATACCTGTCATCTGGTGTCACAATAATAGGATCTCATAAAACACCCAGGAGCTCAGGAAGAATTCTTCATTTCTTATATTCCATGATGTTCTACTAGAAAAGAGGCTAAGGCCAGAAAAACTTCCTCTTAGGCCCCCATTCCATAGAGGTAGAGGTATCAGTGAAGAGTAGGCATAGATATCAAGAATATCAAGGGCCCTGGGGACAGCTTTAAGGCTCACTGTCCTTACTTAGTGAGTTCTACCAGTATATGATTCTAGGGCACTAAAGTGACACAGCTAATCTCTTCTTCAAATGATTATCTCTTGTCCATGTATGCAGAGCATGCTTTCTAGATAGGTGGACAATTTTTACAAGTGTCATGTGTTTCTATTCACATAGAAATTTATTTTTAAGGTATTTATTTTTTCACATTTTACTGTAAGCAGCAAGGAGAATCCATTTTTTTCTTTTCTTGAAAATTCTACCTAAACATTCACTTTTATCACTACCAAGTTCTAATAACCAATCTACAGCAATTTAAACAACTTTCTAGCAAGTGTATTTTATTATTTTTAATAATTTGTGTACATATGAATTCCAAATTCTAATATATATATATATATATATATATATATATATATATATATATATATATATATATTAAAGACATGAGGTATGGGGAATCAATGTTGTACCTTTTTCAGAAGTTCAACTCTTTCCTAGCTGGACATTACCCCTCTTTCTACCCTGTTGGAACATTTTTACACCTTTTTTCGTGAAATTCATAAATGGGATACCCTGAAACTTTCTAATATGGATGCCTGAAATGTGCAATCGGCCTTCTTTAGCATTTATGTTTCTACTAACACTCTCCTCCTTGACAACACACGTGTTCTCTAAGCAGAGATGTTCGCTGGGCTCTCCCACTTGTTTGAGCCCTCACCAGAATCTCTATGATGTCAGCATTTCTGATAGAAAACAAAAGTCTCTTTGAGGAAGACTGAACTTGTCACATTAAGGGTCTCAAACTCTACTAATCTCTATACATTATTTCTTTCACATTTTTAGGTATTTTGTCCAACTGAACAGCATTTCTCTTATGCCAAAATCTTTTTTATTTTGTTAGGGCTGCCATGACAAAGTACCACAAAATGAGTGGCCAAAAACCACAAATAAATAGAAGATATTCTCTTCTTTCCCAGGAAATAAAAAGTCCCAGATTAAGTACAACTCTGCTCTTTGTTACCGTTTTTGGCCTCTTTCTGGATTTTGCATTTTACTGACAAACCTTAAACATCACTGGTTTTTGAGTTTAATTTTCTACGCTCTGATTTTGTACCTATACAATATCCTTGCATCAGTGTCTCTGTTTATTTCTCTTATATAAAGCACTGACCATAGAAAAAAGAGCTCAGGCTGCCTAGAATGATTTCACCCTACTTTAGCATTGATTATGTTAGTACATCAGATTCTAAAGTATGAGTTATTGAAAGATAATATTACAAGTTTAGCACAACACACTCGATGACTGAGGCAAAAATTATAACATCATCTTATACTTTAAAAAATATTATTTAAAAATAGTGAAAATTAGGAAAACTAAGTGGAAAAAATATTTTTTATACTGAGTCAAAATATGTAAATGAAATACATAAATAATTTTTATTCCCCCTAGACTTGGAATGTATTTTTGTAAGAAGACTTTTATTATAAATTCAGTTTATTTGGTGGATGTATTGCTCTTTAAAATGGCCCATGAGTTTTAAAATTAAATTTAGATGTTGGGTTTTTTCATGGGAATTTTGATTTTATATAAACAAAGTTAATTTGAGGTTTTCCCGCTACCCTGTTAATATCTGAGTTATCAGTGGTGACACTAGTTTTTTATTTTTATATGAGTAATTTATAATTTGCCTTTATTTTTAGTTTACTAAGTTTCAAACACTCTGAAAGAAGAATCTACCATTTTTCTTTTTATGACTTTGCTGAGTACAAAACATTGCATATATGAAAGTCCTGTGCACTACCTCTGAGCTCCATCTTCCCTCTCTGTTTTGTAACTATTTGGGTTTATTCTTGTCTGCTGTTTAAATGATTTATGGATCTAACTTTATTCATTTGTAATTATTTTATTTTAATATCCTGTGGGATATCAAATATGTGTCATATAATTGCTCATTATTTAATTTTTGTATTTATGATTTTATTAATATCCAATTTATACAATTCAACTCAAGTAAAATATTGCTGCTAATTTCAATGTCTTGAAATTAATTATCCTCTGCCTAAGGGGCCAAGGTATGATTTTTATCTTATTCTTTAGTGCTTTTTAAAGGACACGTACCTATAGTTGTTGGGTAGAGTGCTTTGTAAAAGCCAACTAGGCTGTGTTAATGACAAAGTGTTGTCACTTTTTTTGTGCTTACAAATTACTAGATTTTTCTCTATTCTAAAAACTGTTGAATTCTCAAATTCTAAGATGTGTTCCTCCTTTTAATTGTTGGTTTTTGTTTCACGGGTTTCTAAGTTCTAATTTTGGGTGCATATATATTTAGAAATGTTCTCTCTTTCTAACGAAGTCTCCTTAATTAGCATGAACTATCCAGTTTTTTTACTGTTTGAAAAGTCTGCAATAATAACAGAGCTGCTGAATTTCCTAATGGTTACAGTTTTTAAATAAAAATAATGTAGCTTTTGGATTCTCTAACTGACTGCATTTTTGAGATATGTCCTTTCAGTTTTAATCTATCTCAAATTTAATCTTTGACTGTGTCTTCAGTCTTAATATGCATGACTTGGACATTCTCCCCATTTCTCGATCTTAACATCCCATGATCACTAGATTCATGTTCTATAGGTCAATAAACTCTTTACCCTCTAACTGCTTACACTTTCAAGGTCTCCCAGGACTCTTTGACCTCTACTACCCCTGTTCCTCTGTCTGTAGCTGCAGTACCGTTGGAAGTCCTGCATATGTTCAGTCTTTTCACTGTTCTTAGCCAAGCCCTTCACCACCACCAGCCCTCCCCAACCTTTTTGCCCTGCTCTGTTCAAGCAGTTGCCTAAGCCTTCATCTTTGCCTCTGGGGTTCCATAGTAGGCTATGTTTCTTTAAGATTCCTACTCTCTGTGCTACTTACAGCAATGTTTTACCAAGCTGGAAGCCAAAGCAATCTTGTGGTTTCTCTCCTGAGAATCTTTCCCCTCACTAATTAGTCTATTTATTTCTTTCTTGTGAGTAAAAACAGCTGTTTTATACATTTTTTCTGTATTCAATGTTGTTTACTGTGGCATGGTTAGTTGATTCTCAATTATTTTATCATTGAAACAAGAATCCCTAATTTTTATTGTGGTGTGAGCATTTCATTTTTTCCCCAATTTTTATGGCTTTTGGTAAACCAAGCTTTGACTGCATTCTTAGTGAGTTCCATGACACCATAAAACCCTCCAGATGGAGCCAAGACATTAATATGCAGGGATAACACATAAAGATTTCTGAATTCTTCTGACCATGAAAAGATTTAAGATATCACATTAAGAAATAGCTTGAAGTTCTTCATTTTTTTCAATTGTTGTATATTCTTCCACCTTAATCAGGACACACACTTGTAAAAGAAAGAGATATTCAAAGGATGGCCATGTAATGAAAGCCACATCCGTGACAATCATCTATAGCTTCCGAGATTCAAGGCCTCAGACTGTAGTAGAAACATTAGATAATGAACGTAAATAATAGCAAATCCATTGTTTAATAAAATCTTGCAATCAAACTGTGGCAAGAGCACCAATAGTTTTATTGGAATATTTCCTATAAAAGAATATTAAGCAGCTTGTAAATATGGTGATGATAGATATTTTATGTCAGACAATTTCATTGAGCTCAGAGTATTTGTTCATCATTTTTTCAGGTTTAATTTATTTATAATTACTACATGTATCTATGATTATTTTGAATCCCCCATGCTTTTTAATCTTCCTTCTTTTGTGTTCATTTGCTGTGAATTTGCTAGTTTTAATATTTTGCCAAATTTTGCCATCAGGGTTTTATTCATTCAAGCCTAATTTAATTGTAAACACAAATTTAGCTACATGTAAATGGTAAAAATCAAAGAAGAAAACCAGAATAGGTGATTAAACAAAAGTTCACATAAAAGAGATTAGTAACTGATTCTGTTTCTTTGGGCATAGGTGAGTGACTAATATGATCACTGTGGTGCTAATTCCACCTCCCTTTGTCCCTACTGCACACACCTGCCATGCACTCTTCCTCAGTGCAATCTGATTCGAGTTTCTCTCCTATCAAATCTTTCAGTGGCTGGTAGTACATGAAACTCACAGGTATGTTTCCCATGAACGTATGATGGAGCGCTTGTGTATCTGTCATTATTATTTCTCACCCTCTCTTCACTGGATATACTGCCACATCTATTCCAGAAATTAAGTTAAAATGTCACTGATCTGCTTCTCTATGGCTTTATACATACTATGCCTCAGCCCAGGTGGCCATCTCCAGTCATGTACATCAGTAAAGGGCCTATTCTGTTGCATTATTTCCATGTCACATTTTCTTTTTCTACAACTTTACAGACAACTTCTCTTTCCTCGAGCAATCTATTAGTTTTATTTTCCATTCTAATCTATATTCTGTTGACATTTGTACTATGATTGATGAAGTAATATTGTAATTTATATCTATAGCTTTTCTTGATATTTGATTCTTAACTCTACAAAAAGTGAGTTGTGGTGACCTAGGGCTTAAAATTCCTGCACTCAGGGAGGCTGATACAGAAGGACTATTAGTTTGAGCCCAGGCAGAGCAATTCAGCAACTCAGTGACACCTGTCTTAAAAATGGGTTGGTGATGTAGGTCAGTGCAAAAGGCTTGGACTCAGTCCTTAATCACACACACACACACACACACACACACACACACACACACACACAC